>VDFB02065928.1:0-11685 GCA_007258455.2 Sequoia sempervirens
AGGGTTATAGGGTTAAGGGTTTAGGGGTTAGGGTTTTTTTTTTTATTTGCATTGATTTATGTCTTCTATATGTGTACAATAATTTTATAATTAGATAGTACTTAATTTTAAAATTTACATAATTTACCATGGAACAATTGGATGGAAAAAATTATATAAGTTGTATATAAATGTATATAAGATTCTTGAACTTAAGAATTCCATGAAACAAATATAAGTTGTATATAATTGTAATTTAGGAAAAATGATTTTAAAAAACTTTACTATGTTTCAAATAAGGATTGAAAGCATATATGTGGGTTTACATGCAACCAAAAAAGTGAAGATGATTGTTTCAAATATTTTTGAACTTAGAATTTTCCATGGAACAAATATGTACATATAATTGTAATTTAGGAAAAATGATTTAAAAATTTAAGCTATGTTTCAAATAAAGTTGAAAGCATATATATGGGTTTACATGCAACCAAAAAAAGTGAGAGATGATGCTATCAAAGATTCTTGAACTTAAGAATTTTCCATGGAACAAATATGTACATATAATTGTAATTTACGCAAAATGATTTACAACTATGTACAAGTTACTATAAGTTCTCATTTGAACATGTAAAGGGTTACAAGTGAACTTGAAAACCATGGATATAATCTAAGTCAAAGATTCCGGTTCAGCCCGCTCTTCAATAACATGTACAATTTTTTGATGATCATCACTATATACTCTCCATTTTCTCCGGCCACGTGCATGTGGAACTGCATGAAGATGTAGAGTGGTAGCAATTATTAAGTGACTATATTGATATACCTTGTTATCAGGTTGATAGTCAACAAAATGAATCCCATACTGAACAACTAACTTGTTTTAGATATACCCTTTGCACTACAATAAAACCTGCATGGTAAACATGAACCTAAGGTAAGACATATGAACGTGTGCAACATTTTCATGCTCAAGGTTTGTACAATATATATTTAATGTTTATAATGTAATGTGCACATGTGAATACAATGTATATAAAATTTTAAATTCATCACATGGTAAATGACATTCCATCACTTGTTTGAGGTTACATTGTATTCATCTCTTATGTGCAACATAATAAATAATAGCTAACACCTTCTATGTTTCCAAGCTCTACTATGACTACAAAAACATCTCCTGTACACCAAATTTACATAATTTTTTTTGAAAAAAAAATAGAAATGTCTCTAGACTTTAAAAATCATTAATTATATATATAATATTTAAATTAATGAATACTTACACATGTACCTTTTCTAAGCAATCCTGAAATATGGTCATAATCAGTGAAATCAAAGGTGTGTGCAAATATTTCTTCCTCCACATTTTTCATCATATGTTTAAACAACTAGTGGCAAGTATCCCATTTACTGTATATCCAAGTTCTTGATTTGTTGCATGCATAATCAAATTTTCCCTCAATGTGCACTTTCGATTGCAAAAAGAAGTAATCCCTTGTGTCTAATATCATCCATGGTATTCTCTGGAACTTTCTAACATTTAAAGGTCTTGTTTTTTCTACCCTCTTCATCCATGCATTGATCTTCTATCCACACCTAGATACATATGTGCAACATAAAATTATGTGAACAAATATGTATATATATATATTAAATTTAAATAAATTCAAATTTTTGATTTAATGTAATTTATACATACCCGATATCTCCCAAAACACTCTATGTGGAATGTGTCGGTTTGTTCTTGAAGATGTGCTGACCACATTTGATGCAAAGTGTTTCTTGCACCATTCAAAAACAAAGGAAACCCTTAGAGTATAACAAGGTGATCCAAAGAACCCCAACAAAATTGGGCTATAAGATGTTTCAAGGTTTCAAATAAATTTCCAATATCTGCTAAGATGAAAAAAGTTAAAAATTTATGGGACATAAAACACAACCCAAATAATCAACTAAAACCAAACACAAATATTGAAACAAAAAGAATTGGCTTAAGGAATTGGAGTCAAGGATCAGATAAACATTGCAACTTGCATGACCAAGATGACTTGAGGACATTTAAAAGTATTTATAGTCATTCAAGTGCAATGATGGTTAGAAACCTTCAAAACAAATGTGTGTTAAGACATAATTTAAAGAATAATCTATCATATTGTAGACATGCAAAATTCACATTATGCATTCGATCAGATTCGGTCAAATTAGCTCTTACATTAGGCAAATTCATCACTTTCATCCATTCATTAAATAAGTTCATTTATTAAATAAATCTTAGCATTCAACCTTCATCTTACATCATCCACTTAATTAAATAAATCAAAAAGCCATTTAAATCAAATCCTAAATCATATTCCACCATTTTCTGATTTAAATAAATCAAGTATTTAAGTCCAAAAAGTCAAATCATCTAATCAACATTAAATCAGCATAATCATCATCTAATCCTAATCTAATACTAATCACATCCCACTTGCATTATCTAGACCTAGCCACTTGCACAATAAATCAATTTTATTGATTTATTAAAATCTCATTTTCTCTCAACATGATAAGTCAAATAGGGCATTTATTGCTCTTCTTTCTTGTCCCCCTCTCAAAATTAATTGCAAATTTGAATTCAAAATTTCCCCCTCTTGGGCACTCTTCCCAAATCTTGCACACACATTAACTAATCACATGATGACAAGTGTCCTCAATTCATTGGCTTGATTTTGATCCCACATTGGTCCCTCTTCAACATTCAACATTTTGAAAATCTTTAAATAGGTGCATCATCCTCAAGCAAATCCTTCACAATCTTCACAATCTTCACAATTTCATGCAAGGTTACTCTCTTCATTTGAGATTTGATCTTGTTCATCATCACTCCACCATCTCCATTTGCATTTGCATAATTTGAGCTTTGGTCAAGGATTGGGAAAGGGTCACTAGCACATGTGACACCAATCCAACTATGGAATAGGTAATTTGGTTTTGTTTTCATAATGCTTTGGTCTTTTTAATATCATTTGCTGCATTTGGAAGCATTTCTAAGGTATTTCATAGAGGCATTTTAGTAGAGTTTGCATAACACTAACCCATGCTTGAAGTGTAGTTTGTTTGCAGATTTTGAAAAAAATGCTTACATTATGGCGCTAGAAGGAGGGCTCATATGATTTGTTTCTGTTCATCTTCATTTATTTAAACATTAGAATAGAAACAAAGAGTTCTACAAAATCAGTTCGCAGGACAACATTACTTTGCACTCATCTAAGTTTTATTCAAAGGCATGCTTTTTCTTTATTACCTAATGTAGGTTGCTGTATTCATTATTAAGAGAGGGGTGTATGGCATGATTAAATTTTCCCTTCGAGAGGCTGGATATAGGAACCTAAGAGTCTATGATGAATGTTATTTTTATTTTTTTTAAGTTCATAATCAGTTTATTTATTTAGGAGATGCGGGACTATGGATCAAACCGCATAGGATATGTACAATGTTTATGCATAGATTCTCTCAAATCAAAAAAAAAATCATTGCAAATTCGAATCACACAGAGATGATGAGGACCTCAGATCATTGCAAAATCTTTGCTCCACATAGCTTCTAAGCTGCATAACTGTTGGTATTCTGTTTATGTTTGCAGATTTAATTCGAAGTAGTAAATGGCGCGACTGTCACTCAATTCTCAGAACTTGTTTATTCACTGTGGACCATTCTATTCAAAGCAAAGAGTGCAATGTCTCATAACTAGACCTGCACGTTATCTCACACTGATTACATCTTATTATTGCATTTTTTTTATTGTGTTATGTATCTATCTGCATTGATAAGATCCAAATGCGACTAACACAGGTTAAAGAAAAATGCATTCTTAAAGGCACTGAAAGTGGTTATGACAAATAGCAACTGGCCGCTTTCTTGAATAGGAAATAGTATGGACCGCCAACTGCCTTATTCGCAGTATAATATAACACTCTTCTGGTGCAACTCCCCGAGGCTTCATGTTAATCAAAAGGACGTACTGGAAGCGGCAGTCTCACGTAAGGTTGAAGAGTACCATTATTAATGCTGGGAGACGGTTTCCGTAAGATGGTATCGAAGTTGGGAGACTCCAATCGAGGCGCTGTCTTTGTGCTTTAAATCTCTACGTTTTTTTTTCTGTTTTGTATTCGCTTTTTTCCATCTTTCACATACTTTAATTTGAATGCAAGCGCGGGAAATGTTGTATCCAGCATCATTTATTGTAATCTGTATATGCTATATCCTGTGCTATCCATAGCTTGTGTAGGGGAGAAATACCAAAACGCGTTTAAATGTTCCACTTCTTGAAGCTCATTGATTTCCCTTCTGTTGATTGTTCTTTCCAGAAAATTTATGATGGGTGTATTTCTCTGACTCCTCTCCAAACGTAGCTATCATTTTAGTCAACATTTCCTTAATGTCTATGCCGCTGCTTATCATTATGAGCGACTTCAGCCCACCTGTATTTATCAGAAATAAATGAAGTAAATGAGATGAGAGAAGTTGATTTGATTGTATTTTCCTCTTTGGGAATGAAGATTTTGGATTATACTTTTCTTGTATTAAACACCGAATGAAGATTTGAAATCTTTTCCGCCCAATTTGCCTTGTCTTTTATTATATCTTCAGCTAAGCAGGATATCATTTTAAGCCCTTTATGACTTTGAGTTAGTTTCCTTTTGGGGGATTTTTTAAATCAAGGCTTTCCCTAAAAATTTAATGGCAAGTGGGATTTTTTTATTTTATTTTTCTGCATGTAAAATCATTAGTCCTTTTCAAAGAATAAATTGTTCTATTATTTAAAAGGATAATGTTCAAAAATAATAAAAAATTTCTTGATCAAACAAACTTGACTAATTGTGTTTCTTGTCTAATAGGTACAAAAGCAAACGAAGGTACAAGCGAAGGTACAAACGAACAAAGGCGAAAAGATGCAAAGCAAAAGAGGAGGAGGATTCTTGTTTGAAAACACAATGTGTTTTTTAACACTTTGAATTTTTGATCAATACTACTTCACGAAAGGAGGGAAATGTTTTTTTGAAAACACAATGTGTTCTTTAAAACTTTAAGTGTTTAATCAACACTACATGAAATTGTTTTCCTTTTCGTTTTAGAACATTAGTTTTCAATTGGGGCTAAAACGAACAATTTCATTTTCATTGCAAAGGGCTTAAAACGAATCTTAGAACACACTTACTAGATTTCGTTTTGGGTTAAAAATTGAACAAGCAATCCTCATATTTCATTTGGTGCATAAAACGAATTCACAATTGCTTTGAAGGGTGTAAAACGAACAAGTGTTTGATTTGTGTGATTGTCTTTTGAGTACGTATCCTCTCCCCTTGCGCTTCGTGCGATCTAGGGTGCAAGAGAAACACTCAAAATACATTTTATTGCTTTAAAACACTTCATTTTGGGTTTAAAAATTGAACATCTTGTGCGAGTGTGAGTAGGGGCATTTTAGCGTACATTCTCTTTCTTTGTGCCATCAAAGATCGATCGAGTTACGGATTGTGTCTTTGCTCGCTTTTGTTTATCTTAGAGGGCCTGCCTTGGGGAAAAAGTACTCATAGCGACAACTCAGCAGGTAACACTCTAAAACAGAGTATTTCCAGCCGGGATATAAATGGGGATTTTGGTTAGCATGCATAATCACGCGGTTGGCTCCGACAAGATGGATCCGAAAGGGGACTCTTGCCGCGTTGGGTCAACTCCTACGAACGGAAAGTCCTTACTAGAACCTATGTGTTAGAATTTGCCAAAATCCTTAATCTGTTTGTTGGTGCAAGAACGGTCGTTCTGAAGCCGCCCCACAATTTTACGGCTTTTAGTAGAGATGGAAAGCATGCCATGGGAGTTTCATGGATGTTGATGCTTGGCTGCGGTATAGAGTGGGGAATATAGCGAGTGGAGGAGCGATGGGGTCAAGCATCGCCTCCAGCTAAAGTAAGCGTGGCTGGACTTGTCCAAGTGGGGACTCAACAAACATTGTCTATCACATCCATAGGGCTTGTAATTATTCTTTGTTTGAAAACACAGTGTGTATTCGAAAACATTTTGCAAACAAACACTTAAACATGATCATGCAAATTTCAAACCCCTTTTGATAGAGCAAATACCTTTTGACAAATTTAAGTGTTGTTGCCTTCCCTTGGGATTATGTCCTTAGAGGTTTCTCATCACTTGAATTTATATCGTCATTTGCTCTAACTAGGGTTAACCTAGGAAATCCCTTTGCCTCAATTTCTTGGAATTCCCACACAACACTTTGTGGGAAGAAAAGGAATTTTGACATAGGACATCTTTAGTTTGAAACATAATCAAGAAAGTGTATTTGGTAAAAAGAAGTCATTAAAAGCAAAGATAAGCAATTGAGCCCCACACATGTCTTTTCAATGATTTCTCACAAGATCAAGATACAAAAACCCAAGAAAAGGAAACTTAGCCCAAAACAACATCAACAAAGACTCAAAAGGTTATATGATTTTAGAGAAAAGTTGTTGGCTAATTTCTATAGACATGCTTCAAGAGACAACCCCACTTTATATTCATTTTACTACACACAAAATCAAAGATTGTTTCAAGGGATTGGATATCTTGCTTAGGGCATAACATGTTCTTCAATACCTTGGTCTTGTTAAACAAAAGTCTAAACTAGGGTCATTCTAAGATCAAAACAAACATTCATCCATCAAAAACATCATGAACCATAAACATCTCACCAACATTTTGAGAAAATCTTGACACAACTATGCTAGGCTCCTTTGGTAGACATCAAAACTTTTCAAACATGAGACTTTGAATTCTTCAAACATCAAACTTGTTCAACTCAAGTGTGTGAATGAATCATTTTGCACATGCTTAGTTGAATTATCACTTTGTTCAAATTAATGGTGGATAGATGCATCCTTGTCCCATCACTAATTTGGATTATCTTTTGGTTAGCTTGTGAGTAGACACATCCTATTCTCACTCCTAAATCAAATTATCCTTTATGAGCATTAGTTATCTTTTTTAGATCATCATCCAAACATCTTGGGGATATCTCTTGCTCAAACATCAACATTCAAAAGACAGAATTCAAAGTCTAAACATCAATCAAAGCAAACCCAAAGTACCTAGCATCACATCAAGATTTTCAATACAAATTCAAAACTTCCATTCTCACCCATATATCATACACCTTTCATCTTCACATCTTTGATCTTTTACACATCCTAGTTTGCTCTTTTATGGTTCAAACAAGATCACAACACAAGAGGAACATGGAGTTAAATCAAGAAACATCAACCACAAGTGATCTAAGCCAAAACATTCGAGAAATCCAAAACACACCACTTCCAGACCTCACTATCACTACACACGATCCACAAAAAGAGGTCTTGGTGGAAGACATCACACCAACAGAATTAAGTGAGGAAGAAGTTCTTGAGATGCTCAAACAACCAAAACTGCAAAAGTTTCTTCGCGCAATGGCTAAAATAAATCCATCAATTCTCAACACTATTGAGGATGAGCTTCTTGTACCAAATGACCAAAACACCCTTCCACAATCAACCACTTCCATTACCACCATAGAACCTACTATCAATGAGGATGATACCCTCTTCAACCCGCATCAAAACCCACCACCGTTCTCCATTCCACCACCACTACCATTTCTCTTCCTCCTTCTTTCATCCATGTTATCTCTTCCCTTCCTTCCTTTAGTTTAAGTCCCCTTCCTTTCCCCCTTTCCTTCCCCATCCATCCATTCCATCCACGTCTTTCCTTCCATCCATTAACCTGTGCTAATCAAAATATGGTCTCTCAAATACCCACTATTTCGCTCATCTCTACCCTTCCTACCACTTCACCTAGTCCCACCATTCCTATCACTTCACCCATCCCAAATGCACCTATCACCACATTCACTCCAACCACTACATCCACTATACCTCAAACTTCCACTACCCCCATGACACCCCTTACATCACAACCTCCCACCACCACCATCGCTCTAAGCGCATCTCAAACTCCCACCACTCCATCCAACACAATTCCGATCCCACCACCACCACCATTGCGACCAAGCCAAGTAAGCCATTACAATGCTGCATTCAAAGCATACCAACAATTGCTCCAACAATATCAAACAATTCAGCAAGCACCTATAGCCACGCACGCTTCTCAAGCTTCACAGCAAAATCAAGCTCAAACATTGCTGCAACAACAACAAGCACAACAAGCGACACAAGTGGCTTTGTTGCAACGAAACAACAGCAGGCTGCACCAAAACTGGCACAAAGCCGCGCAAAGCCGCTCAAGCCGCTCAAGCTGCTCCAAAATTTGCACAAGCCTTTAAACGCTGGGCTGCTCCAAGGCTGCACAAATTTTGCCAAAAAGATGCCCAAGATGCCCAAGCACGAGTGCAAGCACAAGCGCAGTACTTTGCACAACAACAAGCAGCCCAACAACTCGCATATCAGAAAGCGTTAGAGCAATACCAAGAGCAACAAGAAGCAGCCCAACAAGCCCTAGCTGACCAACAACAAGCATTGTTGGACCAACAACATCAAGCACAACAACAAGCTCTATTAGCGCAACAACAACAAGATCAACAACAAGCGTTGTTGAAAGCATACATGGCACAACAAGCAAACATTCCACCCATTCAAACACCCACTCCACCCCCCCAGAACACCTTCATTCCACCTCCTGATCCACAATTGGATGTCACCGCACAAATAAAATTTCTGTCACAACAAGTGCTTGACCTTCAATTAGGAAAGACACCAAAACCACAAAAAAACCTATGCCCTTATCCATTTGATAGGAGCGTAGAAATGAAACCATTCCCAAAAGGGTTTGAGATCCCTAAATTTGACAAATATCGCGGAACGGGTAACCCTGAAGATCACATCAGGGAATTCCAAGTACATTACATGGAGGTGGCTCACGACGAAACGTACTTGATGAGATTATTCCCAAGAAGCTTGGCTGGAAACGCTATTGATTGGTTTTCTCGACTTTCTGGAATCAAAAAATTCCAGGAAATCGTGGATGCCTTCATACATAATTATTCCTTCAACACTCCCATGGAGGTTAGCTTACAGGAATTATCATCTCTCAAACAAGGGAAAAATGAATCATTCGGTGCTTTCTTGCAACGATGGCGATCCAAAGCTAATCAAAGCAAGTGGTCCATGCCTGAAGAACAACAAGTGGGAACTATCATTGCGAATCTTGATGGGCCCTTGGCCTTCCACCTCAAAATGCAAAACATCACCACTTACGACCAATTGATACCTAGGGCGCTCAATATCGAACAAGCCCTTGCCACGCAGGGAGAAACTTCATCATATCAAGAAGGCCGCTCATCATCCAATTATCATGACAAACCACGAACATGGGCAAAGAATCGTAATGTAACCAATGATGGTGTTGTTGACGCCAAAGTTGTCATTAGTGCCCCACGGAAGAACAATCCACCATCCCAACAACAACAACACCAAAATACCAATCAAAGCAATCGACAAGTCAATACTGTGGTCCAACCATCCCATAACCAAAACACAAACAACATTGATAATCAGGGAAGACCACAGCGAAACAAGTTCTTCCCCAAACGAAAATACACACTCCTTGGGGAACCTGCTGAAGCAATCATGAAAAGATTGGTAGATGAAAAATTGATAGCGGTCCCTACACATAATAATTATCAAGAACCATCGGTCAAGCCACCATGGTATAATGAGAATTATCTTTGTGACTTCCACAAACTCAAGGGACACACGACAAACAACTGCATGAGGCTCAAAAATCTAATTCAAGACCTCATAGATGACAAAATCATAGATGTGGAAGCACCATCAGGAAACAAAGATCTCAAGATTTACACGAATCCGATGCCGAATCATGGCAACAAAGGAAACAAAGATCAAGACAAAGGAAAAGGGGCTTATAAAAATGTCAACCACACATACGAGGGTGTTGTTGCTTGTTTAGACGAGTTTTGTGGAGTCATCACCATCAAAGGGGCCCAAGCGATTGTGGAGTCACCACAAGAGGTGGAAAGGTTACCATTGCAGCACCATCCCAACCAAGCAGAAATTCCACATCCAATCCAAGGTCTAACCCTAGTGGCTATAATGTCTTGGATCAATTGAAAAGAACCCCTGCACATATCTCCATCATGGAGTTACTCAAAATCTCATCTGCACACAAAAAGATTCTAGAAGAAGCTTTGGCGTCATCTACTATCCCCGCAGATCTAGATACGGAACAATTCCAAGCTATGGTCGCAAGTATCACCACACCTAACATTCTTACATTTTCTGAACAAGACTTCCCCACACAACCATCTCACAACCGTGCACTTCATCTGGAGGTGTACGTAAATAAAAAGAAAGTCAAGAGAGTCTTGGTGGATGGAGGTGCAGGCTTAAATATTTGCTCCTTAAAGCTTCTAAAGAATTTGAACATTTCAGAGGATTCAATTGACAAAGGAAAAGGCATCACAATAAGAGCATATGATGACCAGGAAAGGGTATCCCAAGGCACCATTCAGCTTCCTGTCCAGGTTGGACCCGCCATCATGCAAACCAACTGTCAGGTCTTGGACCTCGATTTACCATACAACATTCTCCTAGGGCGACCATGGATACATGCAATGCAAGCTGTAGCTTCAACCTTTCATCAATGTGTGAAATTCACACATGAAGGTCAAGAGGTTACTATCCATGGAGATCCTGAGCCATTTGCCTACTGCAAAAATCTAGAGGCAAAATACTACAAGATCCCACAAGTACCCAAGAACGATGAAGGCCCATCAACACCTTACGTGGATCCCGCCACTCTCACTTCTGTGACAGAGACACCCTCCACCCCCGCCATCCCCGCCTTTTCTGATATCAAAGTCATAATACAAGATGATGGTTGTGGAAACTATTCAATGCCTAAGAATGCTTTTGTAGTAGGAGAGCTACCACAATCTCCTAGATCAAGAGGACGACCACAATCACAAGAAGCTTCAACATCTCAAGGCTCCTATGAACGAAACCCTACCTTCACAAGTGCAGGAGATCTTGGTCAGGAAACATTAGAGGGGGACCTATCTCATCTCCTTTATCGAGATGATATACCGGCAGTTGAATTGCCTATGGATGAACGAAACAAAGGTATGAAGCTGATGCTCTTGATGGGCTATAACCGGAACCAAGGGTTAGGCCAAGATAATAACGGGCGTGTAATACCCATTATACCTGAAAAACAAAAAAAAAATCTTGGCATTGGTCATCCTACTCCTAAGGTAACTGTACTTGGTCGAGGTGCCCGGGATAGACGGAACCGAACGCCTCCTCAGGAATCTGTAGCTACTCCAAAATCCTCCATGACTTTAGGAATGCCCACTGATTTAACTGAGTCACCAGAAATAGGATTACCTTTGTTGTTTGAGGATACTAATGTCCTTATGCTTAGCACCTTGTCTTATGAGTCTGAAAACCAAAGCAATGAAATCCGATTAGTCTATCCCCAACTGATTGATTACGCCCAACGAGGACCACCAATTCTTGACATGTTTGAAAACGATAAGGCGCTCTCGGAATTCATGGGACTTAGGGATGACATTCCATGTGGGGATCATAAGGCAGGTTTTATCATAGAGCTGGATACACATACATACTATGGAGAAACGATTGAATCCCTCAGTCGCAAAAATAA
>VDFB02065929.1:0-79854 GCA_007258455.2 Sequoia sempervirens
CTCTAAAATAGGAAACCCTAATTTGCACTTCTGATCAGCCTACGGATTTCCGGAAATAGGCTATTAGTGCATAAAGAGCGTAGGGCTAAAATGGGGGGGGGGGACATTACACATTTGTTGTCCATTGATCATTTGCCATAATCCCTTAGATTGAAGTAGTTGTTGTACTTTGACTTACCATGTGTGAAAGTTATGTGGTGTTAACAAGTCAATTTTTGGATCCATGATGTAAACACAACAAGGCACTTGAATTGTGCCTTAGGAAACCACCCAAAATTGTATTATATCTGATTGTTCCCCCCAGAAAAATGCACAACAAGATTTATAAGCTTGTGTCAAGTTTGGAAACCAAATTGTTCATTTATAACTCACGGAGATTTTTACAAATAAAAAGAAGGCTATCCAAAACTTAAAATTGATTACAAATCTATAATCCTTGCAAAATTCTGATGAATTTGAAAAAAAAGTGTCAATTTTTGATAAACATGGAGTGAAAGTTATGCCCTGTCAAAAATTGCGCAAATTACATTGATTTTTGAAGTTAAAAAAAAGATTAAAAAAGTACAATTTTGAGAACGCCTTGATGTCAAAGTGTTGACGACGAAACCAACTTCCCGACAACTATTTACACTTGAAAAAATACCCTCTTGTTTGCAAACTATTGCAAAACAAAAAAATTCCCTTTGATAAGCTTTTGATGATTGCCGGACAATTACATTAAATGGTAAAAAAAAAAACTTTAAATGAAAAAACTAATTGTCAAAGCAATTATAATGCAAAATGCCCATATTAATGAGCAAGGTGGGGTTGACTAAGTCTTTTGAAGACTTGTGGAGGAGAGGTTGAAGCTTATATGGCCACAGAAAAAAAGCAAACCAAGTAGAAGATGACTACTTTAGAGACCCATTCAAAAAGCTTTGTAACCGTTTGATGAGCTGGAGACGCCTTTGTTGTGAAAGGTGCGTGGGTACAAGGCAGAGAATGCTGCCCATGTTGAGGAACAAATTTCAAGAATCAAATCTTTGACCTGGTCGTAGGGACGATGCTTGAAATTTCCCAAACAATATTAGTGCAATTTTCTGTTTTTTTTTGTAATGCAAAAATGATGCCCCTAATTTCTGATTTTTAATTTCTGCGTAAACCCTAGAAAGCTGATGTAATTTTCTGAGTTTTCTAATGCATGAACAGCAGCACATAATGCAACCAAAAGATAGGAAAACACATAGCAAATAATAGTAACATTAAATCACCAACATAGCATGATTAGATTCTTCCATATGAGTCAACAAATGTCTGATATAAACCCTCAGTCGGCTGCTACTAACTATGAATGCAAATTACAAAGTAAAGTGGGCTTCAAACATGCGCCACAGCATGAAGAAAACCCAATAATGCAGATGCAACTAACCCTAGCTGGGCGAAGTTGCTCCAGCTACAAAAATGCAACTAAATGATGAAGAAACAACTGAAATAACCCTACCAAGGGTGCGCTGGCCTGTTGGACTGATGTTAGGGCTTTGCCACCCTAGAAATTTGAATTAGAACCTCCAACTTGCACAACTCGCCCTTCATTTCAGACAATCTAAATGCTGATGCAAAAGTGACATGAACTAGCAATTATCTCCATTGAAGCACATAAGAACCTCCGTTATGAAGTTCGCCCTTGAAGAAGCTAGGGTTTCGTCCAACTTCTCCTTAATGCAATAGGGTTTTCGTCCTATAGTATATGCTTCTCAAAAGTGCAGACCAAAGTAGAAGAACAATTTCCAATGATGATGAAATGCTCCACAAGATCTTGTATTTATACATGTTCCCCTCCTCCTCTATGCTGGTTGACCTAGGCAAAATTGCTATTAATTTCTTATTTTTTCACCATCTCAAGGCCGACCTAGGAAGAAATATAAATGTTTTATTGTTTTTCTTCACAAGCTTGATCCGATTTTCCTTAACATGAGCTGACCTAGGAAAAGGGATTAAAAGAGGGGACCTTACAATGCTTGCTATGGAACTCGTCCAAACTTGACTCGAATTCTTTGTTGAATATAAAACCTTCAAATGTTTCTTCTGCAAGGCGCCAACAAGTCTATGCCTTCACTTGGTTAAGGTTGAATTGCCCTTTTGATGCCATGTGGAGGTGCTAGATCTGGAATTCGATCTGCATAGTGGCTTGCGGCTTTGCTGATGAAGGAGATGCAAGGCTCCCAAGCAATATCAGATAGAGATATCTTCTTCTATCCCAATTTAACACAAAGACAACTACTATGACTTTGTGTTCAACGAAGAAGAGGGGGAGAACACAAATCGAATGACTCTGTGCTATGCAGATTGGTGTGTGGATGTGAGGAGAGATGGAGTCTTTGCCTGGGTGTGGCTTGAGAGGTCGGCTTCAAAAGTCTTTTAAACTTGCCCTCCAGATTAGAATTTATGCAGCCAAATATAAATGATCTTGACAATAGATGAAGTCATGGGCATAGAGGCTGCAAACAACTTAAATTTATTGACTGCCTCCAATATCGTTGCTTTGAAGCCTACATACAATCAACAATGGCGAATCTGCAAAATAGGCCAAATTTTGCAAATTTTGCAAATAGGCCAAAAAATGCTTACAAACAACAATTTCTACCCAATGGCAGATTGGCAGAGGGCAGATTTAGCCCTTTGCTAATTTTTTTTCGAATTTTTACAACTTCTGTACAATCGGCACAAAGGCCCAAAAAATTGCAAAAATTCAAAGTTACTGAATTTGATGAAACGAAAGGTTTTTTTTTTGTTTCTAAAGCCTTCCGAATGTGATGTTGCTATTTATTTTTCTCTATGATGCTTTGTTGATAGGGCTAAGTGCTGGAATCACCTCAATGCGGGAAGAAACATGCTCTTATGGCTTTGATACCATGTTGGAGAATGCCAAGATCAAGAGCATTCAATAAACTTCCACAAGTGAACAAAATGAGCACAATAGTATGTCTATCAATATACAAATGAAGAGTGTGTAAATACAATGATCAATCCTTGCATATATAGGCAAGGATGAGAAGGTGAGAAGGTAGGAGTGAAACTCTGACTACCCCTCCAAAGATGGGACACTTGTGAGCTCACTTGACAAGTGGGTGAGCAAGTGGCAAGTGTACATGCAATAGGTATCTCAATTCAAGAGGACTCATGAGGACACATGCCTCAATGCTATGAAGTGAGAGAAAAAGCAAAATAAGCCTAAGTAAACTTAAGCTAAGTGTGGATAGGTCAATCCTAGAAAGGTGATATCCTATCTAGATGGACAAAGACACTATTTACATTAACACCACGATCACCGCCAGAGCATCATCATCTCTTACTATTTGCTCTGTCTACTACCACCACCACATCCTCTTTTACAGTTTTTTTGACAGTTCCACTTGCAGTTCCCACAAGAGCTTCTTCCACTGCCAACATTGACATCTCATCATTTTATAATAATTCATTTCCATTATTAATTCAATTTCTCTGTGTTTTATCACATCTTTTGCAGGTCGCTCACCTTGTGTTAGCCTGCATGTGAGGTAATCATTTACCATTCAATGTTTCTCTAAGGTAGAAATATATTGAAAATTCAAATGATTACACTGTTTAATTACCGAATATGTTAGACAATCCTTGTATTTTCCTGCATGTGAGGTAATTATATACCATTCAAGGTTTCTCCAAAGTAGAAAGACACTGAAAATTCAAATGATTGCATTGTTTTGTTACCAGACATGTTTGGACAAGCCTTTTGTTTTTCCTGCATGCGAGTAAATTATCGTACCATTCAATGTTTCTTCAAAGTAGATAGATATTGGAAATTCAAATGATTACACTGTTGGTGCCAAAACATGTTAGTGTTAAAAACACCAATCAAGGCATGAACTTTTGAAGGGTTACACTTTTGAAACTGGTAGGGACTATGCCTTCCAACACGTGGTTATAACCTTGTCACACCTCGTATCCTTTGCAAACACTAATTTCTACATCATGTATCTCTAAATATCCATGTCTAGTGATTTGACCGAGACAAAAAAGATTCTAAATTTTTAACTTGTGTCCAGAATATATGGAAAAATTCTAAAATATGGTTTTCTTAAGCATTGACAGTTTGGTTTGAATATTTCCATGCTCATGTAGATAATGTGTTCAGCCATTGGTGAGAATGAAATTTTCAAACAAGTTTGTATGCAACAAAGGATACAAATCAATCATTCTAATTTCTTTCTACTCGTGTGTTTACTTGAACCAGAATCAAAATACAGACTGCATTATTTCTCAGTTGAGAAACAACTAAGGCATCTTGATCATCATCTTAATTCTCAACCTTGTTAAAGGAAAAATATTTTAAAAATGGGGAAAAAATTAGTTAATGAAATACATTGAAAATATGGGGAAAAAAATTTAAAATTAGAAATCAGTTAAAACCTTGGAAATGAAGTGGCAATCTGAATGCTACGTATTTTTTGCCTTTTCTCTTGAGAAAAATCACTGTAACAACAGCTAATGTCAAGATATTCAAGCCACCATCCAAAACCAAATTATAAATCTTCAATCAATCAATTTGTTTTAATCAATGCATACAAAGGGCACAAATATGGCTGTGTGCAGAAACGGTACACATCCTGGCCAGTCTGAGGGCCAATAAATCTGTTAGATTGTTGCACAGTGCACTGACTTCTAGGGCACTCGAAAATGTTCTACTGTCTAGAGATGCCAAACAATGGGAACAAAGGCCACCCCCTACGCCCCCTTTTGTTGAAACCCTCATTTCTTTGATTACTTGAAATAAGCCCCTTAAATTTTTTCTTGATTTTCAATAACAAATACAATGTAACCAAGCACCCGTTAAGGTTAGTTTAACCCAAAACGTTGCATGAAAGAACTCTAACCAAGAATGCGCCCTAAAACCACTTAAGGAGGAGGGGCGGGCATATGGTCAGAGGATCCCTAGGATCTACTAAAACAAAGATTACAAAGATTACAACTGAAAGAGGGAGACTAAACTCAACACCAAGAATGTGCACTCAAGATCCTTTAACAGGCGAGGTGCTAACATATGGTGAAGTGCTAATTGCTGAATTGAAAGTACTTAGGCGGATAACCAGCCATAAGAGAATTTCCACACTACCACCAAACAGTGGGGGAAAAGACTACAATTAAAAGATTTCGTCTGCTGCGGCAGACATCCACTTAAGAGTGAGGATTCACCACTTGACAGTGGGTATAAGAAGAGAATTAGTAAGTTCTTTTTTTCCACACTGGCAGTAAACCATCCAAGGGTTACAATGTGATAATTAAACACGAATAAGCAACAACTAAATAGACTGAAACAGTACTATTGTTATCAGCTTTACAAAATGAGAAAGAGTTGCAAATTACATGAGGATTACAACCCAACCAGGCTTTTTGAGTGGATGATGCATTTGGGCCAACTGTCAGCGGTGAAGGGAGGGCACGGCATCGTCTAATAAATTGCCATTGTGCTTCAATGAAAATCATGATCAGTGCGTTTCATTTCAATCTCCCATGGCAACCATGCTCATTGTTTTCTGCCAAGGGCAGAATCATGTAGATGAAATTGCCCCTTGGCGAATTTCAAAACTCACAATGACTTATGAATGAATTTCTTCTACAGCCATGTATAAACCAGCAAAGAACAAACTGAAACATTCGCCAAATTCCCCAACTTGTAGCTCAATATGTACTTCTAGATGAAGCACACTCTCAATCCACCATCTAGGGAACCGTAGTTGCAGGCCTGAAGAATGGAGTGGAATTGCTAAGCTTTCCCTTAGCCGGATTCTGGATTTCAAACCAGCAGCATAACTTTACAATATTTTCCAAAGATAATCAGCTCATCAAACAGCAGCAATATATAAGTTTCAATTGAAAAATGAAGCAACAAGAGACTCTTCAAATTCCAAGAAGTTGAATCACTTCAACTTCCAAAAGGGATGCCACTTTAAGCATTTCACTTTTTGAAATAATAAAATATTAATCAATCTCTTTTAGGCGTCCAACTTCACTTTGCAATAATAAAGCATTTAATAATTCATTAAATGCACCATTGACCCCTTAATGACCCCCTTTTAAAAACAACATGAAGTGATCATTCCTAGGCGTGGGGGTACAACTAAGAAACATAAAAATGACTAAGTATAAAACTTAATCCATGGAGATAACCAATGCCAAACTGAAACTGAAGGATAACAAGATGATTTGAGTTGAATTGTTGATGATGCTACTGCCAAAATTAGACTTACTAAAAATAGCCCACTGCTATAAATAGTAAGTTCACATCAAAACAACAGAAAGCCAAACTGAACACTGAACTGCAAAGGATTGAATTGCTGCTAGATAGATACTGCCAAAAGATAGACTTGCTAAAAATAGCAAACTGCTATAAATAGTAAGTCTGTACAACATCCTCTGAACGCCAACTGAGCAGTATTTGAAAGAGGAAACCCTAGTTTTCTATTTTAGCTTAGCCTACGGATTTCCGGAAATAGGCTAAATCCAAAAGAAGAGCGTAGGGCTAAAATGGGGACATTACATTACGTAATAGCAATTTAATGACAACTAAATTAAATTGATATATCTGAGCAACTTAAATCCTTTGCACACTGTATTTCTGTGCTCTCAGTCAAATTCTGTTATGTGTATGGCGAGAAAATTCAAAACTCCCTTCCAATGGTTGCCTGTTAATTTCTTGACACCGGTTCTGTCTAAGTCCTGCAAAACAGACACATATTCGGCCTGCAATCTGAACCAGGACTGGGGCTGTTTGGCAGTGCCCTGGGCAGACCTTCTGGGGATCAGAACCAGGACCCAGAGCAGGTTCAAACCAGATCTGGATCTGAGGGTTTTCCTGGATGAACTGGTAACAATGCTTAAAGTGTTTTTCAGCTGGACTATGTAACCCTCAGCTAACTCCTAACAGTCAGCAAACTAACAACTACCCACTAACTCATACTAACAATTAGTTCATAACTGTTATAAGTTTATAACTAAGTATAATATGACTGTTATAGATATTCTAATACTTACACCATATGCAAGTTAATTTTTGTTCAAGATAAATTGCTTCCATGATTAAACAGTTTTTCTAAATAAGTTATGAGCGATTTCTGTTCCTTTTTGCAAGGATTGGGTTAACTGTTTTTTTTAATGGTCTCCTTTTATGCAGTGTTTTTGGTTGTTGTATCTTGTTTCAGGACATCAAAGTAGAAACTACCAAGTCAATACAAGTTGGAGGAGAGCCTACAAATCAACCCAAAGTTGTGCCCCCACCTGGGAGTGGCCAAAGAATATATGAAATAGACCCATTGTTGAATAAACATCGTGCACATCTTGAGTATCGGTAAGAATGGAACCTTTGTTTCTAATAATGTATTTCTGTGTTCTTGTTGGCATCATTGTGCTATGGTGAAGAACTTAAAACTGAAAGTTATTAGAAGTTACTTAGTATCCAAGTGGCCTGAAATATTCAGATAAGTTTTATTGAAAGATATTTCATGTTATGATTATTTGAAGATGGACAACATCTCCATATTATCATTCAACAATGCATATTTGTGCATGAACTCTAGCTTTTTTATTTGTCTGCTTACACAAGGAATACTGCATATCCTATATTCTGTCATTCACTATGCAGATTTGTAGTTAAAATATTGCCAGTTTTATCTAGACATTCCTTGTGTAGTCATTCCAAGTTCCTTGTCCGAAATTGCTTGGAGACTTTCCAAAAAGGATGTAGTTTGTCTAATCTGGTTATTGTGATGGAATTTGCAAATATATTAGTGAAATATTCCTCTTGACAAAACATTTCATAATATAAGAATCCATGATAAAAAGTATCATGCTTTATAAATTGCTACATGACAGATTTTAAATTTCAACTGCTTTCTTTGAGATTATCAAACAATTATTAAAATATTTACAATATGCAAGTGCTTTGAATAGTGGGAAAGAAAAAACAAATCAGAGAGCTTTTTGAGTTTTGCAGCTTTTTCTTTAGTTGCAGCTTCTTACTTTTGTAAAATTATCCTCTTTTAGGTGACCATATTCTAGGTCAAGGTTTGCATTATTTTGTTCAAGTCTGAAGATTATTATGTTGTGCAAGCTTTCAATGTCTTTGAATACATCTTGGCCCAATTATTGCTCTTTGATGGTTAAATCTAAAGGAGGAAGATAGTTTCTACCCTACAAAGCAATGGACCCACCTTATATCTAATGTGATAGTGTGCTCTAATTTGTACTTTCATATGATATGCACTAGAGAAAGCTTAATGCATATAAGAAACACCGCTGAAGCCTTTCCTTTTGTCTGATCAAACTATTTGGAATGGCTCTTCTGGGTCAACCAATGGGTACTTTGCAAAAGGATTGGCATGTTGGAATACTTGGTCAAATGTCACTGTAATGTCCTCGTTTTGGAGGTAGATTGATTTAATTAAATTAATTAATTAAGTTGTCCAAAATAATGATTTTTCATGAGGATGAGTAATTGATTATTTTAATTAAATTGAAAAGTGGTATTAAGTTAATTATTTATAAGGTTATCAAATAAATCAATATTATAAGGTGACCTTATATTTAATTAATTTAATAAAGTGACTTGAATAAAATAATATATCATAAAGTCACTTAATAAAAATAAAATAATATTCTGGAAGCTTCTAGATTGTAGGCCGACCTCTTGAGGAAAAGAATAAATAGACAGGAGGAGCTCATTGCCTATCATGGAGATTTGAATATTGATTTGATATTTTCAGTTGTGGAGCCTAGGGTTTCTGTAGTTGTTCAGTAGGCCATCAAGAACAGAAACTCTCAATTGGTAAGCAATTTTGAGGGTGTGAAATATCATCTGAATTATTGCAGCTGGAGGAAGCCACTTCAGACTTTCAATTTGTGCTTCAGTGGAAAAACTTTGTGGCCTTTGGCCAAGTTTTTGTATGATATCGATTGGTGTTTGCTTTGGAGACATTTTGGGTGTTGAAGTCTTTATTCTTTTGCTATCAAGAAGGTCGATTTGCATTTTGCATATTCAGATTTAAGTATCAGTCATTTCCAGATTTTTCATGGCAGCTTATTGAGTCCATCGACTTCATCATGAGAAGAACAATTTGCATGATACGGATTGGGAATTATAGGAGATAGTTTATACATTGTATTTACATCATTTGAAGGGCCGAATTACATCTTCATCAGCATAATAGAGTGATCTGATATTTTATTATAGTCTGTATTGTCAGGATATAGAATATTCAATTCTTGCACATGGGAGCTCCTACCTTATTCGATTTTGCTAGAGATTGAGGGCGCTTGGTTCTTGAGGTGTAGGCAACTTTATTAGGAGTGGTTGGAGGCTAAATCGAGCTGGATTTTATTTTATGTGAGCATCAATATCTGAAGCAGGGGTGGCAGCTTGGTGTTCTTCGAATTGGGCTTCTAAGTGTACATTTCAATGAGATCTTCATTGATTCTTCATCTTCAGACAAGGAGCGCTATCTTCGCTAGGTTCCTCTAATTATGTTGGTATCTATCATTGCATATAGTCTAGTTTTGCATTTGCTGCTATAGGTATACATTTTGTATCAGACCTGTTTATAGACCTTGCTTGGATGTAAGCCAAGAGTCTTGGCATTTTCATTGTCATCATTGTAGAAAGGATAGCATTTCAAATAAGATATCATCAGCTGGGAGTTATATATTGTTTTAATGATCATTTGAATATTGTATGGGGATGTATGCCAACTGTTTGACATAATGTTAAGTGGCTGTAGATGTTATTATCAGCATAGTAGTTGCATACCAACTATTTGACAAAATTCCAAGGCAGCCAAAGAAGAGTTTTTGAGTCAGTTTGAGCAAGGCTCATTACAGTCACTGAGATTTTGATTTTGATTGAAAATATAAATAAGGGGTGTAGAATGGGAGGGAGCGTCAACTGGGACCCCAGTTGAAGCAATAAAAGGATCTACCTGGTACTTGACTTATCTATAGTTTGGTGACTCTCACCCGGGTCAAGATTATATTAGATGTATAATGGATTAGTGCCTTTCGTTGATCACATAATTATAGCCTGGATAGTTTGTGGATAAAATGAAACCAATTTTATTGATGGGGAAAGTACCATATAGACTGCAGCAATAAATAATGTTTTGTTTGTATGCGGAGTTATTTATGGTAATTCTGAAGTAGCCACCACGTTGTGTCCAAGTGCCTTCTTGAGGCATGACACATGAAATACATTATGCACTTTGCTTTCAGTTGGAAGCTCCAACTCATAAGCAACTTCACCAATCCTCTTGGTGACTTTGAAAGGACCATAGAAACGTGGCTTCAACTTTTCTGCACCACTTTTCTTGAGAGAAGATTGTCTATATGGCTGAAGCCTTAAGTAGACCATGTCCCCAACTTCAAAAGACCTCTCAACACGCTGCTGATCAACGTATAACTTCTGCTGATTTTGAGCTTGTTGCAGATTTTCCTTGAGAGATTTCAAGATGTCTTGGCTCTGTTGTAACATATCCTGTGCTTGTGGAGCTCTACTTTCACCAAACACTAAATCAACAAAATTAGTAGCTTCATAACCATAAAGAGCCATGAAAGGTGACATCTTAATTGACATGTGATAAGAAGAGTTATAACAATACTTTCCTAAATGAAGCCATTTAATCAAAGCTCTTTGCTGTCCTGAAACATAGTTTCTTAGGTAGCCCTCTAACCATTTGTTAACAATTTCTGATTGCCCATCTGTTTGTGGGTGATAACTAGTGCTTGGAGTAAGCACTGTCCCACTCAATCTGAAGATCTCTTGCCAAAAAACACTTAGGAACTTGCTGTCCCTATCACTGACAATAGTTTTAGGCAATCCATGCAAATGGAAGACCTCTCTAAAAAACAACTCAGCCACTTGAGCTGCTGTAAATGAAGTGGTGACAGCAAAGAAATGAGCAAATTTTGTTAGTCTATCAACCACAACAAAAATACAATCACGTCCTTGCACCTTGGGCAACCCCGTGATGAAATCCATGGCAATACTTTCCCATTTCTGATTCGGAATGGGCAAGGGCTGTAGCAGACCAGCTGGATAAGAGTGTTCATTTTTATTTCTTTGACAAATCGGACACTCTCTAATGTAGTTCAAGACTTCTTCTTTCAATTCCTTTCCAAATGAATCTCTCACGAATCTGCTTATAAGTCTTGAAAATCCCTTGATGACCAGCAAGGGGAACATCATGAAAAGATTGTAGAATCTTCTTTTTAAGCTTTGATTCATGCACTAAAAAGATTCTATCTTTATAGTAAATTATCCCATCAACCAACTTATACCTTTCATCAACCAACTTATACCTTTCATCAACCAAATGACCTTCTAGCAAGCTGGTTGCAAACTGATTTTTAACATAATCAGCAGCAATTAATTCCTTCCAATCTGCTGATAACTCACAAAGTGACTGCAAATGAGGCCTTCTTGAAAGATGTCAAAGTCATATGCTTGGAGCTTACATACCCACTTCTGTTGCCTTTCATTCAAATCCTTTTGGCACATAAAATGTTTAAGACTATTGTGGTTAGTCTTAACAACAAATTTACTTCCCACAAAGTATTGACGGAATTTAGACAAAGCATGCATGATGGCAAGCATCTCTTTGTCATAAATGGAGTAAGTTTTTTCTACTCCTCTCAACTTCCGGCTTTTGAAGAAAATGGGATGTTTGTCTTGCATTAGAACAGCTCCAACACCTTCACCGGAAGCATCTATTGTAATTCAAATGATTTTGTAAAATCCGGAAGAGACAACACTGGACATGTACTCACGATTTGCTTAAACTTATGAAAAACTTCTTGTGCCTTCTTAGTCCAAAGAAAAGCTCCTTTCTTTGTAAGATCTGTGAGAGGTGCTGCTTGATGAGAATATCCTTTCACAAATCTTCTATAGAATCCACATAACCCTAAAAATCCTCTCAAATGATAAATATTCTTTGGAGTTGGCCAATCAAGAATGGCTCTTATCTTTTCTGGATCAACTTTCACAACCTTTGAACTGATAATGTGGCCAAGATATAAGAGTTCTGTCATCCCGAACTCACACTTTGATTCTTTGGCGAACAAACATTCCGCCTCTAAAATACTAAGCACTTCTTCCAAATGCTTAAGGTGCTCTTCCCATGACTTACTGAAAATGAGAATGTCGTTGAAGAAGATGAGCACAAACTTCCTCAACTGCTGTCTAAAAATCTTGTTCATACAAGATTGGAATGTAGTTGCAGCGTTTGTCAAACCAAAAGGCATGACAAGAAATTCCCAAAATGGCATCTAAACGCTGTCTTCTCTATATCCGCCTCCCTCATTCTGATTTGATGACAGCCTGAACGAAGATCAATCTTCGAGAAGAACATAGCCCCATGGAACTCATCAATAAGCTCATCAATCCTAGGGATTGGATATCTATTCTTGATGGTCTTTTGATTTAATGCGCGGTAGTCAACACACATACGCATTGTGCCATCTTTCTTTTTGACCAGCACCACTGCAGAAGCAAAATGACTCTTGCTTGGTCTAATGAAACCACTCTCCAAAAGCTCCTTGATGGCTTTTTCAATCTCATCTTTCTGCTTCTTTGGATAACGGTAAGGTGTAGTCATGACAGGCTTTGCTCCCTCTTCTAACTCAATTACATGCTCAGAACCTCTTTCGGGAGGTCTTCCAGAAGGTAGGCTTCCAAAGACTTTGCTCTTCTTTGAAAGTAAGGCTTGAATATCAGGGTGATATTGCCTTTTCTCCTCCACCGGATCAGCTGGTAAAACCAAACATTCAGTAGCCCATTCAACCTGATCGTGACGGATCAGCATTTCCATCCTCTTCGAGGACACAATTCGAGGGTCCCCATTTGACACCCCTCTTAGAACAACCTTCCTTCCATTAGACTGAAATTTAAGCTCCATAGTTTGCAAATTCAAAGTGATCTCACCAAGAGATCGCAGCCATTGTATGCCTAACACAACATCAGTGTCTCCGATTCCCACCACATAAAAATCATCTTTAATCTCATAATTTCCCAGTTGCATAGAGAGGTTAGGAATCTTCCTTGTGCAAGACATAGTAAAACCATCTGCAACCATTACCTTGAAGCCATCGAATTCCTCAGTCTTCAAACCCTTTTTAGCAACTAAACCTTCATAAATAAAATTGTGAGTTGCTCCGGTGTCAATTAGAGCAACTATCCTTTGTGAACTCACAACTCCATGAACCCGAAAGGACTCATTTTTTTGAAAACTTGATAGTTGTGCAAAAGCACTACCATCTGCCACCTCATCAGACTTCTCTTCTGGAGCTTTTTCACCTTCACTACCTGCTGATTCGTATTGCTGATCAGACGAATCAGATTCTGATTCAAAATTAGAATAGCCCTGCATTAGGTTTGCTTTGCCTTTTCCATAGCAACGGTGACCCTTCAGCCAAGGCTCACGACAAGTGTAGCAAACTCCATCTTTTCTAAGCTGTTCTTTGAGCTCTTCTGACAACTTTGGTGGAAACTTCTTGGTCAGATTTGAAGAATGTTTTTTATCTTTCTTATGGCTGAATGGTTTTGAATGAAACTTAGGCCTTGGGGCTGCCAACTCCATGCTCCTAGCTTTCTTGATAGCTTCATCTAACGTTGGTGGACGAAAAGCTTTGACCCAACCCTTCAAAGGCTCCATTAAACCTTCAGCAAAAAGAACCACAAGTCTTCTTTTAGTAATGTTAGGCACCATTACTGACAACCTCTGAAAATCAGCCACATAGTTTTCTAAAGATCCTTGCTGTTTCAATTGTGCCAATTCTCTGAATCTCAATTCTGGATCTTTGGTATCAAATCTTTCAATCAACTTATTGGTAAACTCACCATATGTGCGAATGAGGTTATGGCCAAGAGTGACCAAACCATGAGTCCACCATTCATGAGCTATCCAATCCAAATGCAAAGTAGCAAATTTGATAGCATCTTCTTCCGGCATGGGTCTGAGAGAGAGGTAGTTATCTAACTTCTGCTCCCATGATCTGGCTGTACACTTATTACTACCATCAAAATGCTCCATAGTAATCTTTCCCAATGCTTGGTAGAAATCATTTCTAGGTGCCATAGGAGGACGTTGCTCATTCCTTCCTCCATTTCTCCGACTCCTTTGATTCATGAATTGATCAAAGGTCCAAGCATCTCTCAAATCGAGAGGTAAAGAAGCGTACTCCATGTAAGCTTGACGTGGATCATCAGCAAAGGTTTGTGCAACTTCAACCGGTTGTTGCTGTTCCCTTGGTGTGAAGACGGGAAAAAGAGGTCTCGAAGATGACCCACTAGGAATTGTAGTATGCTGACCCACAATTCTATCTCCTTTATTCACCTCAGGACTGCCATTACTAGATTTTCCATTAACTCTACTGCTTTCACCAATTGGATTATTTTGGGGCTGAAGAACATTATGAGCTGCTTGCTGATCCAACTTGGACAATAGACGGGACATCATGTCTATCATCCCATCAAACTTCTTCTCAACTCTGTCCCTCTCTTCATTAGCTTGCCTTACACTGTCTGACATTATTTCAACTGTCTTTTCTGTACCTTCCACTATTTTTCCAAGATCTCTCAAAGCTTCTGAAAAAATCTTTCCCTCTGGAACAGGTGGAAATTGATGCTGAGTTCTGGCCTGACTTCTGGTGAATGGCCTAACGTCTCTGTCACTCATCAGACAACCAACTGCAAAATTGCCATAGGATGGCAAAGTCTTCTGCTCTGATACCACTGAAATATGCTAACCAATTTTTTTGATAAATGAACACAACATAACCAGCTCTTAGCCAACTTCATTAGCGTTAGCTTCAAATATAAAACCAAACTTGAAAGAACTCACACCAAGAATGCACACTCAATCCCGATGAAGGATAGGTGTTGTCATATGGCGGAGGAGCTAAAGGAAAGTACTTGAAAGAAACTACTCAACGTCAAGAATGTGCACTCAAGATCCCACTGAGGGCGAGGTGCTAACATATGACGAAGTGTAAATTGAAAGCTAGAAATTAATAGGCGGATAACCAGCCATGAAGCTATTACAAACTAATTCTTCTGCTGCGGCGGGCATCCACAGAGTTGTGGGGATTCACCACTAAGAAAGTGGGTACAAGAGTGTTACAATCAAATTATCTACACTGGCGGTAAACCATCCAGGGGTACTTATGTGAGAAGAAAAGAATTAAATGCAACAATTAGAACTGGAACAATACTACTGTTTACAGACTTTACAAATAAGAAATAAGCTGCAAATTACATACGAATTATAATAGTCTTCAAACACATGAGTAATAGATGATCTCATACAATTATTTATCTCTCTAACAACTGATAATGAATCAAAAATCAGAACTACTAAAGTCTGATACAAAAAAGAGTAAACTGGAAATGTCAATCAACAACTGTGAAAACCAATGAAATGTTCATAACTCACTCATTTCACCTCCAAATTGAATGAGATCAAGTGCAATGGATTGCTAGAAGGTAGGCGACCCTGCTGAGATGAAGAAACAGCTTCAAAGAACTCCTGTGAATTTTGCACGAATTCCAAAGCACTTCCAGAAAAGTACGACCCTCCTTGAAGGTGCGATTTCTCTTAAAAAATCAAGTTCTCAATCATAAAATCCAAAAATTGGCATGAAGGGGCGCCCTTGAACAGCAATTAGAATGATGAAATGCCCAAAACCAATTTCAAACTGGAAATAAAGTTATAACTTAAAATCACCTTCAGCTGTAGATGAACAGCAAAACCAAAATTGATAAATCTTCAAAATTTCTTCACAATTGCGCTCAATCTGCTAGTCTGGATGAGAAGCAGCGAATTCCAACTAGATGTTGTATTTCAAACATGAAATTGGATAATTGGCTAGGAGGTAGCATCCTTGAAGCAAGATTTCATTTGTCATTCCGACAGTATAACAGTATGATAACATGAATGGATACCAATGCTGGAACAAAGCCTTCATTTTATAGAAGAGTAGAAGACTCTTCAATCCCTCAAGAAAAGACGCCAACAGCCACAGAGTCTTCAAATTTCCAAAAACCATTCAGCTTCTCAAAAAGGCGTCCACTTTACAAGGCAATATAAAATCTTTATTTTAAAATAATAACTCCTTCAAAAAGGGATCCACTTTATTTCCCAAGGCATTTATCTTTATTAATAATTAAATCACCCTTATGATAGCATACCCCTTCCAAGTCCCCCTTTTAAAACACAACTTAAGTTGTATTACTAGGCCAAGGGGGTCAACTGTAAAAAATAACCTCAATGCGTTTATTCAACATAAAAATGCCTTAAGAAAACAGACATGAATTGCAAATAAATGCTCCAACTGGAAATGATGTTCTGAAAGCTGACAAACTCCATACTGCTAAAAATAGAATTTACTATAAATAGTAAACTCTCAGAAATGCCAAAGAACCTTCGAACTGGAAACCCTAATTTTACCTCACACACGCCTACAGGCTTTCGGAATAGGCTGATGAGTGTCAGAACAGATTACTGATGAGAAGGGGACATTACATTTAGGTAGTGATGTAACTGCTTGTGATTTGGTTGTTGGTGGCTGTGTAACCAATAACCTTAAATTGTGACATTTAAATTGTAATTCTTAAGAGAGGTGAGAGGTGTTGTTTCTTGGGTCCTCCCTGTACTAAATAATTGTATCAATCACTAACTTTAAATATGAAAATTCTGATCATTCCATGTTCATTGTGTTATAGTTAGTTCTGATACCTTTTAAATTGCTATTATCTGGTAGTTTAGAATTTATTAGCAAACATTCTAGCATCTAAATGACCCGCCACCTCAGAAATGTTGTGTAATGCTTGGACCATGGATCCCCTGCCATGCAAGAATTGAGACAAAATCCCATATGGATTAGCAGGATTTGGACTTGGGAGAATCAGGGGAACTCTATCCCTAGGAGTTGCAATCTTAGGATCCATCTTTGTATCAACCCCCTCTGTTGCCAAATTATCCTCCGTTGGTTTCGATGCTGGAGAGTGTTGCTTAGGACTAACAGTGCACCTCAGCTGTCATAAGAGTTACCTTTTGAATGTTAAGAATTACAATTGTTGGTTACACAACCAACAACAACCAAATCACAAGCATTCACATCACTATCCTATGCCAACAAAGATTAATGCAACAAGGCAGCTTACAAACAACAAAACATTGTTTATTGCAACAAAAACACGTTTCCTGCTAGTTTTCTAGCCTTTCTTGGGCTTAAGTAGACTAATAATTTTAATTTGACTATCACTGAGTATGGGATTTTTGATCACTTCATTAACCATGTAATAATTGTTTTTGAATCTAGGCATGTTGTATTAAATCAATAAGAACTAAAAAGTTGCAAATGTATGTCATATTTAGAGGCCCTGAGGCTCTGTGTCCATGAGAGAGGAGATCCAGCATCTCTAATGTGGAATCAGCTTGCATAGAGTCAATATATTCTGTCAATTGTTCAAATCTAGAAAATATGTTCAGGCTAATCCACCTTAAAGGAGTCAGTCTCTTCTAATTAAAGGAGATTGATAGTGATACTCAAGAAAAAATGACATTCACCATAATTTCTTAGAGAAAGATATTGTAACAGGTTGTATAATTATTAATCTCCCTATTTCTTTTGCATGATCCCTGATCATCTAGCTGTCACCTAGAACTCTTTTACAGATATTACTTGGCCGTAGCAATGGCATTTCTTTACCAATTGAAGGAGGTAAGGTGTTCAAGAAACTGCACTAAATTGATTGAGAATGTAGACAAATATTTTAGGAAAACCAATGGGCAATATAGTTTGCTTTTTTGCAGTTTATTATATCAAGCAAAATTACTTTATCTACTTTCTAAGGAACAATTTTATCTCCAATTATCTATTTTATTCAATATTTTGGTATGCCTATCTATATCTACGAGGTCTTTATTTAATGTATGGTTTTGGCTATAGATGAAATAAATGACCATTTGACAATGCCATGTTTCTGTCCCAGATATTCACAGTATAGGAAAACAAGAGAGTTGATTGACAAATATGAAGGTGGATTGGAAGCATTTTCTAGGGGTTATGAGAAGATGGGATTTATTCGCAGGTAATGTTAACAATTTTCTTTGTCAGCTCTCTATATGTGGATACTATTGAAATCATTTTTTCTCAATGCCTTTTATTCTTTTTCCAAAGAGTATCTAGGGACACCATGGGGCCTAAGCCATGGCATGGCACAATATCAAGGATGGAATTTTAAGCAAGTGCCCCTATGATTTTAACTGCATTATCAAGGCATAGCTATAACTGGGAGTTCATCAAGAGGATGTCCTGCCTTATCACAACGCCCCATTAACAAGGAGTCTATTGGGTGGATGGTCTGCTTTATCATGGTTTGGGATTGAATTTGGAACTTCACACTCACAAACGCACCCAAATGTCCCTGTGCTATGGCCCGATGCCATTTTTCTGTGTCTATAAATAGGAAATAATTGGAATAATTAAGGAATAGTGGAGTTTATGAATTTAAGGGTAAATAAATTCCTTTAAGGTTCCAAGAGAAATGCAGATAAAAGTCTTATGTTGATGGATTTACTCAATGCGTTTTACTCGCCTAGTGTGGCTGGGATATATTGGAAAAATATATACTATAAAAGCTTGTGCCTCATCTGAATCTTTCCTAAATCGCAAGCTCGACATTGAGCAAGGGAATATGATTTGGTCTCTTCAGATTGATATTTCTGAATTCTATACAATACTAACTTAGAACACTTGTAGGAAATAAGATTTTCTTATGATATTCTGAAATTTTTCCTGCCACATAATTACTTCTTGTTGCAATAAGTTTTTCCTTCATATTCATTTATCAGTTAAACTCACATAAATGTATTTCTATGTTGGATTGTGGGAAAATTGTTCAAACTGGTTTATATGGTATGGAATTTCTGTAAATGAGAACAGTGATTCTTTGTGATTTTTCTGAGAGCTCGTTGTATAGCATGGTTGCAGTGCGGCTGGAGTAACCTATAGAGAATGGGCACCTGGTGCTAAGGTCAATATCATGTTTATGAGCATTTTTCAAGTTACACTGTTTATATTTTCTATCTTTTATTGTATCCAATAAGTATGCTATTATATTTTAATGGTCCGATTCTGTTAGCGAACTCTTTTTTTTCACATGCCTCTGTCAACTAAAATTTGCACATTTTGTGTCTCTAATAAGGTCTTTTCTGTTAATTAATCATTTTTTATAGTTTTTTTCAGTGTGCATCACTTATAGGAGATTTCAACAACTGGAATCCCAATGCTGATGTGATGACTAAGGTTGGTAATTGGAAGCCTAATGGAAAACCTTGCTGTTTGGACCATGTGTTTGTCACATTATATGCATTTCTATTTCTTTCTAGCATATCCATATAAAAATCATTTCTTAAAGTAAATAGTGTACATTAATATGCATTTTATCCCAGAATGTTTTATACAAATAAATTGCATGTGGAGTAGTCAAAGATCATCAAATTTACAATTTTATTTTGTCTTTGTTTCTTTATGCGTTCATCCTCTAACCATAGAGCTAAGTTTTTGACATATATTCATACAGTAAATCTTCTTTCCTATACTTAATATTTTATTCAAGAAACCAAAGCTGCAATACAGATTCTGAAGCCTCTCACTGTATCATTGGAAACTATAAATGTTGGAAGAAAATTGAGAAGTTGTTTTGCTAGCAACTGATAAGAAATAGTTGCTTGACTTGTTGCTTTCACCACTTCTTTCTACTCAGCTGTAGATAATATTTAATTTTTGCTTGTTTCCTGTTTATCTGGGAAATTGCACTAGAAACTGGCGTAATGCATTCGCTGATATAGAATCTATACTCCCTCTTATCCATATCTATTGCCTAATTTATGAATCCTATCAGCTTGAAATCTTTTATCTTTTTAAATTCAAGTCCCAAATTAATAGTTCCTTCATATAGTATATAGTATATACCTTAGAATTCTTGTGGAAGCCTTTCAATGAAGAATTTAGAGACTCAATATAAATATTAGCACCATTTTAATTGCATAAGTGATATCAAATTGAAGTATCAATGTTATCAGCTACATTAAACTCCTGATCAATGTCTGTTTAGAATGTGAACTATTTTTTCATTTTCATAGCTAGTCAACTTAGTGCCAGTAATTGACCTGGATCCTACATATGAAATTACTGCAACAAATCCTTCTTATAATTTTGACATCACATACATGGTGCTATATCCCAATACCAATATAGTAGTGTGGAAGATCATTGTCTGTTATCTAACGTCTCTGGCAGTTTACCATTCAATTCTTTGATCAACCTGGTATTACTCTCTGTCAGGCTTTATACAGCAACATATATAAAACAGGATTTGAAGAATGATCCCAAAGTTCTGGAAAGGATGAGCATCACGACACTCCCCACTTCCCTTCACAAAAGATTGGGAGATGCTGCAGTCTTTGTTATAGAGAATACAGCCTTAAACCTATAAATAATACCCAATGAAATTATTAATAACTAAATAAAAGCTGGGTTAGCTGTTGTATTTCTCATAACTAAATTAAAGTTAAATACAATAAAAATGGATAGTTTGTATGCTAAGATTCAGTAAAATAATGTCGCTTCTCTGCTTCTGTCAATGTTGTGAACCCATCTCTTGTTGGCTGCTGATATGTACAAATTATTTCTGTTTATTTATCTCCCCAGATTAACTTTTGATCTGTTCTTAAACATGACAAATGCACCTTTGGGCTTTATAGAGGTACTTATAAATTTGAAAAATTGGTTACTTTGTAATGTCCCTTTTGAGAACATACCTTATTTTTGCCTTTAAACAATAATTCTAACTCAAAATGATAGTTGCATTATATTTACAAGTATTAGTTTATCTAAAATTTGTAGTTCGTATTATAATATTCAAACTTAAAGATCATGAAATATTTCTAAAAATATATCTTATCCTTATTTTCTGCTGTGGTTTTTCCTTCAATTTGCAACAATTTCCTTTGTATGAATGTCTCTAATTTCTGGTCAAGTTATGGGTTTTCGTCCACTAACTTGATAGGAGAAGTTAAGGGTTTTTGTCCTTAAATTTTTTCCATGAACCTTAGAGGGGCTTTGTCCTCTTTGGCTGTATGATTCACTTGGTATATGTCTTATTATTTCTTCACAATTGATATGGTGATCTCCCTTTCTTCTTTATTTATCTTCCATATATTCCTTGTCCTTTTAGGAGATGCAACCTTTCATATGCTGGTTGACCATTCTTAACAGCTTAATCTTTATTTAATTCCAGTTTTGTGTAATATTAATTATCTTCCTTGGGTGCTTTCTTAAACTTGTTCTAAACCTCTCCAAAGGTGGTGGCTGAGGCAAAGGCTTGAAAAGTCTTCAAAAAATGACTTGATTTTCTCTTAACAGCTCATGCCCTCCACAATATTGTCTTGCAATTTCCCTTGAAACATGGACGGCAGACTAGGAAACTTGAAAGGGCCCACCCAATTTTTCCTCAATGAATGTACAGCTACCTGAGACATAAGATATGTGAAGTCTTTAGAAAAGTGGCGACTGATATCAGTACATAAGTTCACAAACAATTATTATAAACTCAGATCTTTAATCAAGTTCTTTAAGAAACAAAATGCCTCCCTTAAATATTCAAACAGCTCTAATGGTTGGCAGCAGATATAAAGGCTAGCATAATGTCTTCATGAACCATTAAAAATGAGTTGATTCCTTCTATTGTGAAATGGTAAACCTGGATGGAGGCGACCAATTGAGATTAAGAGTCCACAATTCTTAGGATTCCACAAAAGCTCCTTTATTATTCATAAGCCTCTTTTCAACATATACGATAGAAAGAATATTATTCTAGCACTTCCTTCAGCTTAGGATAATAATTATATGCGGCTGGGTATTTTGGAGCAGTGGTGATTTTAATCTGAGCTCACTATAATCTTTGGTCCACTCTTTGGTGGACTTAAATCTTTTACCGACGGTTTTATTTAAAAGAAAATGGGACATTACATACTTATTCTTTTTTTTTTTTCATTCTAAGACATCTGTTCAAGTACCTGTTTTTGAAGGGCAATGTACCTTGCCACATCCCCTGTTGTTTCCCATATCCCAAGAATCACTGGGCTTGCCCTTGAGATATGCCCACATTCTGAGTTCAAATGTAATGCAAGGAACACTTTGGGTGATTCTAGTTGTGAACCAATAAAATATTTCTTTAATTTTGTAGACAAGATGCTTGTAGGGTAAGAGCCTAAAACAATCGAGTAAAGGATTACTTGTATGTGGATGGTTGCTTCTAACTAACCATTGTGACTGTTAGGGATGGTATCCTTAGGTACCAATAGAAGGACATTCTACTTCAGTTGGAGGAATTGCACCCTTATGTACTTTTTAAAGGACCTTCAACATGTGTTGGACATAGTAAGTAGTGAGGAGCTTAATCCACAAAATACATCTCTTCTATTCTCAATTTTAATAAAAATACATGTTCTATTTTTGTGATTAATATATTTTTACTGTCTGAAGTCCATAGCAGCATAAATCGTTTGGGGAAAAAATCGGCAAACAGAAAAATCAGGATTTTTTGAAAAATCGTGAAAAAATGGGGAAAAAATCGGGAAAAAATCGGGTTTGAAAAAAAACGTAAAAAAACATAGAAAATAGAAAATAGACAAAAAATCAGGATTTCTGGTCGTCTTCACAATCTCTTCACAGTCTGGTCGCGTCTTCACAGCCTAGTCTTCTGGTCTTTTGGTTGCGTCTTCACAGCCTCGTCTTCTGGTCGCGTACTTCACAGTCGGCAGCAAAAACGGCGTTCAGAACTCGCGTGTAGATTTATGGCGGCCAAAAAATAGAGCGAAACCTTCAGTCTAAGTCACAAGGTTCGAATTCGAATTCGAGTTCGGCAACATTGATATTCGGATGAAGTTCGACAAGGAAAAAATTCGAAAAGCAAAAAATTCGGATTAAATTCGCCCTATGTAATTTTATTTTTTTTATAAATATAAATAATATATCCACAAAATTGTCTAACATTTATAAAATATAAACCCTAAGAAACATGTGAAATCACAATATATAAATATTTAAATATATTAATTTATGTTAGATTTTACTATATTTGTTGAATTTAATTTAAATATTTTATTTTACATTTCTTGAATTTTATATATAATGTATTAAATGATAATATTAAAAAATGAAAACTAAAAAAAAAAAATAATATTAAATTTATTATAATAATTAATAAATGTTTAATTTTTTTAGTAAGTAAGCAAAATAAAATATGGGATTTGTAAACATTAAAAAATAAATCATAGAATAAATAGTATAAAGTTATATTATTATAAAATAATTTAATTTAAAAAAAATTAGTTATATTTAAATTAATTAAACATTACAGTTTATTTATTTAGTTAATTTTTAACATGTTAAAGATTATATTATTAAAAATTTAAATATATAGAGTCATAAATATAAAATTTATAACAAATTGTTATTATAATATAATAAATTATATTAATAAATATAAATCTCTAAAAATAAAAATAAAATGCTTTCATAGATTTAAACTTTTAATATAGAAAAATCAACGCTAAAAGTTTAAAATGCATACAGCCCAATAAAAACAAATAAAATCTAAAACAAACATACGGAAAAATAAAAGCCGTGCGGAAAAAATAAAAGCACGGAGTGAAGCCGCGTGAATGCGAAGCCGTGAGTGAAGTTGCCGTGAATGCCAAAGCAAGTCGCGGACGGGAGTCAAAGAAAAAGCAAGTCGCGAATGCTGGCTGCCAATCGTGGATATGGAGTTAAGCAGGACATAGAAATAAACTCTGCAACTTTTCGGGAATTTGACGGCGCTGGAAAGTCGCAGGGCATCAAGAAAATCAATTGGCGACTCATATTTATGCAAAAAATCACGTTTTTTAGGGTTTTTTTTCACGCTATTTAGAGTTCACAATTTTTTGACGTTTTTTTCCCTATTTTTCCGCGATTTAAACCTGATTTTTTCGCGATTTTCAACGATTTTTGGTGCGGTCAACGCAACCCAAAAAATCGCGATTTTTAGCCTGAAAAAATCGGGAACCCCCACGATTTTTTAAAAATCGCGATTTCTGCGATTTTTTGCAGATTTATGCTTCTATGGTCTGAACCTCCATATACCCAAAAACATGTAGAGTTAGAGAAAAGCCGCTCTTGTCCCTTTTCTTCAAAACCTGTTAGTTGCAGCATTGAGCAATGTGCTCTTAGTATCCATTTGATGCACCTCCTAGCCAAATTGTGCTGTTGCACCCATCAAAAATATAGTTTGTGTCAACTCTGCTACTGGTGTAGTTTTCTTCCTAATCTCTGCACTTTCTCACTGAGCATAATTGTTGACAATGGGCTTGACCAAATGTTTGTCACAGTACTTTGGATCAATATTTTGCAGCATGTACCTTGTGTCCTATTGCTTTTTTGTTTCTATCAATCTTTATGAGTTTCCAAGTGAACAACTCAAATTTGTCCTTCATGGTTTCACACCATTGTGTAACTTATATAGGCAAATAAATCATTTATTTTATAGGTTTTAGGTCTAAGTGGTTAACTCATAAGATGAGGTGACAACTATAGGTTTATTTGGTTGCAAACATTTTGAGTGTGTTGTTCATCCTCAAGGTATGTAATTGAATCCCATGATAATAAAAGGAGATATGAGAATATTTAAGTTGGAGATAAAGCGTAATGTCCCCTTTTGGTGCTTAGCCCATTCGTGCACATTTAGCTAGTTTCCAAGTCTTCCGAAGGCTAGCTGGTTAGTTAGGGAGAACTCCAACATTCTTGGAGAAGCATTTGATCAATCTTGTAGAGAAATTGTTCTTGGGCTTGAGATTAGTTGGTTAGTTGGAGCCCTTTGATGCTTTCAGAATTGTTTTCTGACCTTTTGGGTGCTCTCCAAACTTCTTGGAGGAGCATGGTATTTTTAGAAAGTCACCAAGTTGATTTCAATCATCTTCCTACTGCCTTAGTTTCATCATGGTGTGGTCAGAATTGGATTCCGATAACGTTGCAGTACTTTCTGCAACTTGGGTGAGTTAAGTTATTTAATTGATATTTAACTAATGTTGTCTAATGTTGAGAAATATTTAAAGGAAAACTTAGTGTAATATCTCATTGGAAACTTAGTTTAAAGCAAAAAAAGTTTTTCGAAAAAAGCAAAATTTTTGAAAAAAAGAAAAAAAGTGCTCTTTCAAAAAACAGTGAAAAAATGCTTTTTTGAAAAAGCAACGAAAAAGAAAAAAGTGCTTTTTTGAGAAAACTTTTTTGAAAAAGCAACGAAAAAGGCTATAAAAGGAGGTGTTGGGTGGTCATTTGGAGATGCTGAAGTTTTCTCAAATTGTTATGTTGTTGGATTGAACTTGCAAGTTCTTTCATAATCTTTTGAGGATGAAAACCCTCATTCGATTTCTAGTTTTGGATTTGAGAGATAACCCCAAGCTAGATTGGAGTAATTTTATTCTAGAGATCATCATTGTGCTTCAAATCGAGTTTCAGTTTTGGATGTTGCTAAGATGAAGATCTATTTAGTGTTTTGAGGTGTGTTGGGTGGAGTTTGAAGGGAGTTTTCCAGTATTTTGCTTGTGGGTGTGTTTGTATGCTGCTTTTTTAAGTTTCCAAAGCATCAACAACATTGTTTCAGTTCTTATTTGTCGAAAGTACAACAGCAAAAAGGGTGTTTTCAGACCTGTACCAGCCTTCTAGTTCATCCATTCAAAGTATCACATTGCTATTTCATAGCTGGTTTATTGGGTACGTGTTATTTGGTGCTCTTGTGGGGTGTTTCAGCAGTTCTTTACATCAGCACTTTATATCAGCAGTTAATCCTCTTATTTTGGTGTTCACAATGCATTTGTGCTAACCTTGTAATGCTTTGGATGGTTATATTACTGCAAGCTTCAATTTCTATGCACTTTATTTTATAAGCACTGGATGTTAGCACCAGCAGTGGGTTTAAATTTGTTATTGTTGATGTACTTACCCCAGTGAACAAGTGGTAATATTGTAATAGCTCACCAATGAAAAGTGGAAGAAGCATGTTTAATTGTCCTCAAACATTGTATAAGCTTTCCCACTGAAAAGTGGAAATGCCTTGTAATTCCCACTGAATAAGTGGACGATTTCTTTCTTGCATTGTTTATGCATCCTAGTGAATAAGTGGTTTGGCTGGCTTCTCGTCTGATGCTTCTTTCTAGCAAGATATAAATCAATTGTAATCCTGACAGCGTATGCTCTTATCTTGCCCAATCAAGGATCTAGGTAATCAGAAAGTGGAAAGGAAGTTGTTATGCTTTCATTTACTTTGAGGCTAACATATTTTCAAAAGGAAATTGAGGGTGGTTATTACATAAAGCAACTAGTTAATTTGCTATTTTATAGTCTTAATATTTAAGGAACAAGAAGTCAGTAACCAAAAATACATGGAATATTTTTCTATAATATTAGACAAACACATTGCCTATATTCAAAGTTCTATAATGCTTGATTCACATGATTTAAATTGTAATATCTATCCTGCCTAGAAATAAAAATTGGAGAGAACTGTATTTTATGATGACCTTGTTTTTTTTTTTAAGACTGTAGGAATCGGGTAGCATGACCCCCTATAAACTGCAGTGCGCCTGGTAAACTTTTTAACATGACCAGTGGTGCTGGCGCGACACATCCTCCGGTACCACGGGGGTGGGGGAGACTAGACCTCGTGACCAACCTCTTGAGGGCCCCAACCCCTTATGATGACCTTGTTAAATTGTAATAGGTAAACATCAAATACGAGAAACATAAAATAATCGACTTTGTACCTGATGGTTGTTGAATGGTCAACAATAAAAGTCTCATATTCAATTGGTGCAGGTTTCTAGTCACAGTAAAGTCAAGGTTAAACAGAGGTGCAAAATAATTTCTGAAAAGTTCATTGATGTCACTGACAGCTTTACTGATGTTGACAGTTATTTCTGCCTGCAAATCCCCATTTTCTGTGTTCAGAAGTCAACGATCAAAGGAGAGAAGTCATTTAGCTTGAGTCATCTTTAATGAGCATCTTGTGCTTATTGTTCTTTTTTCTCTTGTGAATATTTTAGGGATTGACATGGATCTTGTTGAGCCAATTGATAGTACCATAGCAGCAAAAATCGTTTGGGGAAACAATCAGCAAACCAAAAGTTCAGGATTTTTTGAAAAAATTGGGAAAAAATTGGATTTGAAAAAAAATTTGTAAAAATTTGTAGAAAAAGAGACAAAATCTACTCTATTTTGAAATTTAAGGTCATTTCCATAGCATAGAGATATAGAGAGCAATTCAAATACAAATTTTAACCCATGAATTGTAGAAAATAGATTTTTGTTGTTTATATTAATAATAGTTTAACTCTAACTTATGTATTAAAAAATTTAACTTTAAACTGAATAAAATTTTAAATATTATTACATGATTTTAATTTAAAAACTAATTAACATTAAACTTAATAAAAGTTTAACTTTAAAGTTTTAAATATTGTCACATGATTTTAATTTAAAAACCAATTAACATTAAAAGGTTAAAAGTTAAACCTAAAGTTAAAATATAAAAACAAAAACAAAAGAAAACATAAACATTTGTCGCTGCCATTGTTTCCATCGTGAAAATCGCATAAGGATGGAGTGGCATGAAAAAACCTTGTTTCGCGTCCCTCATATACCAGCGGCCAAAGACACTCCACTCAACGTTTTTTCTCCTCGTTGCAGGTCGCAGGTGGCTTCAAGGTCTCATACAATATTGCTAAAAACATGTTTTCAAGGGTTTTGTTTTTGGCAGGGATTTTTCACGATTTTTAGCTGATTTAAATGCGAAACAAATCGCGATTTCAACGATTTTTTTGGCAGTCAACGTGCCTAAAAAAATCGGGATTTTTAGGGGAAAGAATTGGGAACGTTGCAGAGTTTTAAAAATCATGATTTTGCAATTTATGCTTCTATGGATAGTACAACTATAATAAATATTAAAAGAGAAGCTTTTGAAGTAATTGTGTATACTACGTTCTAAAGAAAGTAATGTTTTAAATCATACATTGTAGTTCATCATCAAGACAATTGTTTATAAAACAGATTTGGGCTCCTTATATAAATAACCCTGGTTATAATGCAAAGTAGAGATCATTGAATACAATAACACATTATGAATTCATACTTAAGGGATCAATTAATGTTTTATAATAATATCAAACAATTGCAAAAGCATTAATTGATCCTGTATACAATCTTAAGTGATTTCATCAAATATGTCGTTTTAGCAGATGGCAAATGGGCATCCATTAGGCATTGAGCTCTAAACGATCATCTTGGTTGAGGTTATTCAGGTGTTTGCAAATACGGTTGCTTCTCTAATTTTCCTTTTTCAAGAGACTTAGCTAGGATGATTGCTTTGTCTATGCAAATATCGTGAAGATTTGTTAGCATGCTTTGCTCAAGCATATGAATGTCTTGATTCTATCTTGATGAATATTTGCATTGTTCTCCTTCAATCTTACTTGAAATGATATACCGATCTCACCAATACAGGGGTTTTCACACATACAATTAATGCGATAGAATTCCCAATATAGGGTTGGTTCAAGGGTATCCATAGTTTACTGATGTACATTTCCAATGTTATTTGGTGGCATGAAAATGGTTTAGCCTTACATTATTTTAGTGTTCCACATTTTTGAAAACCCCTATAACTTACCTCATTCCATATCCATTTGATCAAAATACTTTGGATAGGTGTATCTTTTCTTCATTGATGTCACTTTATGTTGGAACTCCTAAAAAATTTGTTCTCAAGAGTGTAAAGAACTCAAATCTTCTATGCTGGATTGTGATGAAAAGATGCTTGGAGATATAATTTGGTGTGAGTAGTCTATTTGTATACTTGGCAAGTTAAAGAACCATCACCTTTTTTAGAGATGAGAAGATTAAGGAAAGCTAGTGATCCATTCAATTAAGGTTCTTTTGTCAATTGGATATTGGAGTAGTGTCATTTTTTAAAGGATATTTCTTGATATTGCATGTGTTGGTGGTGGCACATTCATGGTCGCATTTTTGAGTTTTGGTTTTGCATCCCACATTCCTATCACTCGTTGTACTCGCTATCATGTCCCCTTATCAATAAATTTATGTTTGTGGACTAAAAACCCATTTTCTATATTTGGTGAGGTAAGCTTGATGGAGCCTTGTCTCAAATATTATAATTATGGAGGTTTAATTGTTCAAATTTTGAAGGAATCTGCATTGTTGGAGTTTCAGAGTTTACCTTCTTAGAGTGCCATTTCACTTGAAAACTCTATCATTTGCTTGAATTCTTCTTTTAGTATTGGAGTTTTGGCCTTCTCCTTACTTGGTACCTCGTAAGGATCATCCTCAACTCCCGACTCCTAATTCGATATTTTCACTTACTTTATCAGAGTCAGTGTTGTGGCCTTACTTCTACTTGGGTACCTATTCTTTGTCATTTGCAAACCTCAAGCTCCATTGTTTCCTTTATACATCTTTTCGGAGTTAGACCTTTGCTCATTCCTATACCCAAGAATTTCTTCCTTAAGTCATGATTTCCTTGGAGGTCTTGAATCTCGATTTTTTAATAGTTGCAAGAGGCATGAGGTATCCCCAACTCTCAAACTTTGAAACTCCTAGTATGTTGGCATTGTTCTCTCCTGTCTAGCTCCCTACACGACCTAGGATTTCATTGTTGACTTAATTTGATGGTGCATCTACTCTTGAAGGGTTTTCCCACCGAGAAACAACCGTTCATCTCAAGGGTGCATATTCACTTGCACTCTTAGTGATAAAAAAGCTCAAAACCCCCATGCAACCATTAATGTTGTGGTTAGGGTCTCAGGCCTTGATGGTCCTCATGCTATCTCTAGGCTGCTCTTTCATACTTCATGGCTATGATTGGATGGAGAAGGGTATTGTCTCAGCTCTAGGTACCTTTGCACATCCTGGCAAGGCAATTTCTACTTAAGGGCATTGAAGATGATGATGTCAAAAGCATGGGTGACTATTGTAGTACAAAGTGACCATGTTTCTTCTCCCAAGGTCACACAAACATGTTGAATGAGATATATTGCGAGATTTCGGGATTATTCAAGAATCAATGGTTATATACCTAAAACCCCTTATCAACAATTCAAATTTGAGGATGAAAACCCTTAGATTTGTGGAAGATCAGAGGACATAAGCCATTTTGGTTTGGAGGATCAAAGGATGAAACCTCCATTCAATTTTCTATGATAATCTCATCCAAAGATTGTAAATGTGCTTCATGAGTTGTAGGTTCCAGCTATCACAAGTTTGTTTAATCAATAGTTGTTTGTTGTAGTTTTCAATATAGTATTTTCAGCTGGTTGTTGCTGCTCTAGCAATGTATGGTAATGTAATTTTAAGTCATTTAATATAAGGAATGTTTCACAGTTTGTCTTACATATTTGTGAGCTCGACTTGCAATCTAGGTTATAAATATTACTTTGAAAATGGGAAAGGAAATATTTGGATTTTGCTAGATCTAGGTAAAACACATAAAGCTGAAACTTATTCCTCCAAAATATTTGTTTGGGACATGACATTTGCATTGGCACTTTATGTTTTTCTCTACTTTTTGGTTTGTTCAAGGGCTTCTTTCAAATGGGTCTAGAAGCTACTAGTCGGGCATTTCCAACTGAGGACATGGCTATTTTAGATATGAGCACAGATTTATCTACAAAAATTACAACCCACTTTTTATAATACATTTCCAATTTGTGTTTTCACATTTCACTTATTCTTTTCACAATTGCATTGGTTTGAGGTAGGGGAGGCTACTAGCATGGAACTTTTTGTTGTACACAAATTTTCTAGTTTTCCTATGTAGGTAGAATTTTTAACTCCTCACCTTTTGATAACACTATCCCCACACAATAAAAGCATCAACCTTAGTAGAAGGTTGTATGGGGTTGAAACCATTGTCCATGAACTACAAGAGTTGACGTCGCTATTCCAAAAGTAGCTATAGGAAAAGAATGACATCATTGCAAATTAAATCCAAATCACCCATCTCTAATAGGCTCAAGCTACCAATGACTCTCCTTTCTTACATCAACTTGATTTAGTTTTTGAAATTTAGCATAAACAACCAAAGATCATTACCCATCTTGAACATCTTAGAGAGGAAATTGAAGACCAACAATGGTCTTCCAAAAAGGAAAGAAGGTGCCTCCTATTGTTGAGATGGTTAGTTGTTCAAACCAAATTTGAAGAAGAAAGGGTATGATAAGCTAAGGCATAAAAATTTCATGTCTGTGACATTAGTTATCTTGTATGGTCAACAAGTGTGGCTATGACTCGTTGATTGATTAAAGTAATTTTGGGTAGTTGCTAATAGTTGGAGTTCCTTGGCAATTGTCGATAAATTTAAATACTTCTCTTGTAGTCGGGAAAAGGGACCACTTTGTTGGAAGTGTTTCCCTATCCCAATTTTGTATGAAGAGTATTGATGAATAAAGAAACAACTAGTATATCTTCTCAATTAGTATGTTATTCTCCTATTATTCTTATGTAAATCAATCATGCATGTATAATTCTGTTTATTGTGCTTTATTAATTGTACATCCGTAAAGTAAGTAAACAATGGCCGCCCTAAGCCCATTGATTGCTTGTAGGATGATCATGCTTTCTTGCATGAATCCTTAGATTTGAGAGATACTTCTCTTCACAAGGCTTGGGCCCTATTTGACAACACTGTTATCATCCAATACAAAACTTATGAAGGCCATCTACAAGCTCTCAGGGAAAGGAGAAAGCTCTTCTCCTTATCTCAAAAGATTTATCATGATGTGGGCCTTATGATGCTCCAAGTGGAGGAACATTGGAAGGAGAACAAGTGGACTATTATTTAGGATGGTAGAACCATAATTCATGAATCCCCCCTTGGGTGGTCACATTCTACATTGTTGATATGACGAGGACCTTGAGTCTCAAAGGGTGGTGATGTCATCTCCATCACTTGCTGGAATTATCCAAGATCCTTTCAGGGTGTGATTGCTTCCCATGATTTCATCTTCCTCACTAAGATTCACAAGACCTTGAACAATAACTTCCACTTGTCATTGGTTATTTTGGAGTCTCGACTTTTCATTATGAGAATTGTAGGTTTGGTGGTGTTCGTGGTTTTGGAGAGGTGCCCTACTTCATTTGGAATGACCTTAGGTTCAAAATTTAATTGGTTTCTTTTGATGTCCACTCCATAAACACGTAGCTCCAATTTCATAGGGGGCCACTCAGCCCGAAGATTGGTTTTTATATTGAGCATTTCTTGCAGGTGGAGGATGGCATTTTATGCTGCCCTCATTATCTCCAACGTCCTTGGTCGCATGGCATGAGGTTTCCCCTTGGCCAAATGAAGTGTGCTTCTACTAGTTATGGGTCGAGGTGGACCATCATATTCCTTGCCTTGAGTGGATCTATCATTTTTGCTCCCTCTAGGAGGTGGAGACCAAGGAGCATTTTATCTTCAAATGCCTCATTTACAATCTCTCTACTTTCTTTAGATATTTTGACTAGTGGTGTTTGGCTCTTTATCTTTAGGAGGCTATCACCCTTTGACATAGATCCTCACATAAGGTCTCTTGGGATTCTTGAGCATACAAGTTGATTGCCTCCTTCTAGCACATACAAGAGCTCGATAACTCTAAATGACCATTGGATACTGCTACTTCTTTTATAGATGTAGATAGACCTATGAGACAACGTCTCTCACAACCTCTACACCAACATGTTCCGTTTAGCATCATGGTCTTGTTCTTCCTAACGACACAACTTGGCTATTGGCATATATCTGCTACTCTTTGGCGACACCCTAGTCATAGTGGCAGATGCATATTATGAAAATTTTCACTAATAAAGGGGTTACTTCGGCCTTGGATGTTAGATGTGATCCTAGGGGGGAGTATCTTGCTTAACTCTCTCGGTCCTTGGTACTCCTCGATGAGCATTATCAAATCTTGTATTAGTCCCTTCACAGTGATCAATGATGGCATTAGTGACTTCATCATTTCTACTCCTGATAGTGATACTTAATGATTCCCAATTTTCTTTTGTGTTTACTATTTGGGGTTCTTGTTCCCCTTCTTGGCTATACATACTAGTTTCTTGACCGCTTGCATTGGTGGGCCCTTGTTCTGTATTTCTTTTCTTTTACTTTTCCCCTTTGTTGGGCTTCTCTCTATGTTTCTCTTCCTAGAACTTTCTATTGTATGTTGCTGTACTCTTTGATCCTATTGACCTACTTTTGGCCATTCTTGGACATTAATATAATTTCTTTCTTTCTTTCTCTCTTCGATAAGACCAATTAATATGGTGTCATCAAAATAACACTTTCTCCTTTAGCTTGTAGATGGAAAGAGTAGCACCAACATAATACCAACTGATTGGTGATGGTCTTTGTTTGAGAGAGGGTAACCTATGATTTAACTTTGAACTAAATGCAAAACAAAAGGCCCGCTTGCAATGCAATCGCTAAGTCAAATTGGGTTCAACGCTTGCAATTTGATTTGTGAAATTAAAATTCTGTTCCAAAAACCAATGAGCTTTGTATAGGATTCTATGATAATGATGGTCAGGGTTCTAGTTGTGTACTAAAATTTTAAGTTGCAATTAGCTATTAAAAATGCTGCCAGGCCATTTTGAGTTATTCTATGCAGTTGTGCTTCTTTATATTCCCATATCTAGGAAGAAGATAATATTTGCTTACATTACAGTGGCTGAATGTAATAACCACCCCTCCTTTTTTATTCAATTTTTTGCCAAATGGAAATCACAACATGAATATGCAAAAATAAGGTACTCAACTGTCATAAAGGTCTGATATAATTTTCAATGTTCATATAATTGCTGTTACAAGTTTTGAGTGAATAATCATTCACATTGAGACACCAAGACATGAAATGAACATAAATAGGAAACCCCACATGAAATACCTTCAAAACAGGGACGAGGATAACTGTTACACTTGGGTCAGCAAAGGAAATCACCCAGCAAGCTTCATTCTCCCATTCAACACTTTCCAAAGGGACCATAAGCAAATGTATCACTATGGAAAACAACTCCAATGCTCACCTAAATCCTTGGAAGCATAAGAAATCAATCTGGAAATGATTATTAGGTAGCAACAGGTCTTGAACACCCCAGCAGTACAAGTGGCTTGGTTACCCTCAAACACTCTCCAACTCATGCAGGAAGTCACCCTAATGCTCCTAGCAGCGATACAACTTCCCAGCAATGTTCAACACCCTTCAAAATGCATAAGGGACAGCTACAGGTCTGTTATGTACCTCCCAGTCATACCCAACACTCAGATTTGGAGTCAATAATGAGCAATGTGGGTCATTTAAGTGCTGCTACAGGTCTGATTTGTAAATCTGAGTGATGGCAGGTCTGGTGATTGACTGTTACAAGCCAAACAGCAAGGAAATTCTTTGGTAACAACCTCCAACATTATCAAAAACACCCCCACCATTGGTTACAATCAACTTATACATTCCCAGCTTTGCCCAACAGCCTCCAAATCACTAACTTTCTTGCATAATATTAGGGGTACAGCCAACTAGGGCATCGCCTAGAATCACAAATTAAATGGTCAGCAGAAAGAAACTTTGAAACACCATCAAAAAACACAACAAAATCTCTGCAATAATCTCCAATACAAACACCAAAAACCTGCAATCAAAACACTTTAAAAAATCTTTTTTTGAAACTCTGAAATCCAAAACTTTGTTAATACCAATGTGATTCCTGCATGAAATCACTCTACCGGCTAAGGAGGATCTTTCACCAGCGAAACTACTGATTTGATGAGGGTTTTCTTCCTCAATCAAGTTTGGAAGAACTTCTTTGTTCACTCCAAAAGCATCTTGTTATCTGTGCAAACTTGAATAATCCAAATGAGAGCCCCAAACCTCCTTTTATAGCTTTTTCAAAAAAAAATTAATTTTTTTGCTTTTTTGTTGCTTTTTCGAAAAATCATTTTTGTGCTTTTGTTTTTTTTTTCTTTCGAAAATAACACTTTTTTTTCTTTTTTGCCAAAAAACATCTTTTTGCTTTTTTAGAAGAACTTTATGTCTAAGTCCCCTTTTCACTTAGGCATTCACTTGAGGGGACATAACATAACTTTATTAAATTAAAACACTAAAGTAAATATTATAACGTTAACTTTATAACTTTAATGTAATAATTCAAATAATCCAAACTACTTTGTAGAAAGCACCACCAAGGCACTGAAAATTGAAACTGATCATGCCAAGAAGAAGCTGATGTTGATCAATGATGTCAAGTGCCAAAATGGACGCTTACTAAAAATAGCAATGTTCTCCAAGGAATGTGGAAAACAAATGAGATGGCCAAAAACACTATAACGAGCATCACCACAATCTTGAATACCATTTGGACACAAAAACAACCCCAAATGCCAAGAAACCCTAAAACTGAACTCTCCAAGAATATTGGAGTTCTCCCGACTCACCTGAACTTACAAAAAACCCTGGAAACTGGCCAACGCTCACCGGAACATGGCATAAAATTGGGGCATTACACTAAATCATGGAATTGGAGATGAATCTTGTGTTCACAATAATCCAATTTGTATCTGTCCGATGTGAAAGGTCACTTTCAGCATTCAGTCTGTTAGAATATTATGATAATTTTATTAAGTGGCAAGAATGGCAAGTGGGTGATGATGTGGCAATGTTGCAATCGAGATCATACATTTTAGAGGTCTGTCTATATTCTCACACACATGATAAATTTGTCAACATTGGAGATGAGTAGTTGGAGTTATTTAACATACTTAACTATCTGACAGAATATCACATCACATATCTTTGATTTTGGGATGTGATGTGATATGATTATGGGCTTGATGCTATTATTAAGTCAAGATCATATGGGTAATGTGGACAAGTTAATGTTTACATGGTCTAAGCACATTTAAAAAAATTGAATCATCCCCTTATTGGGATATGGGTGATTGGGAATATTGGGCTCATCATAAACGGTGCTCATTGCACCCATAATGTTTTGTGTTTCTAGATGTTGAATTACTATGATTTGTATATGCTAAATATTATGATATTATTAGTCTCTTTATGTTTCTAATGGGCAAGATATGGTTTTTGACAAAATGCCTCATACCATATCTTAGATGATTGTATATGATGTGATAGGATTGTGTTTTGAAGAGATTTTTTAGTCAACATCTCGTGGGTAAGATAGATAAGACAATGAGTATATGGTCTAAGCAAACATATAAAAAGGGAGCCGTTCTCCTGTTGGGATATAAGGTATTGCAAATATTGGACTCATTGTTCATGTCTCTGTGTTGAATTACTGTAGCATCTATATACTAAATGTTATGATATTATGTCTTGTTATGTTTCTGTTGTGCAAGATTTCCTACACTATTGAAGTTGGTGTCTTTTTAAATATTAAACTTATATGAATTTAAACCAATGGATAATGTCATTGAAATGGAAGGAAATACGGTGGTGAAGGGAAAATGTTGTTTCAGAGGTTAATGCATATCCGTAAAGTGAATTCAGTTTTACTGAATGGTTCTCAATTCTGTAAACATTTGGAGAGTTTTGACTATTTCCATCAGGAGCATTATACTTGAAAAACTGTGATTAATCCAGAGTAATCATGACCAGCTGCATCTGTCATTTTGTTTCCTGAGTTATCCACAATGAATGTTTTCTTTTAACATATACTCTAATGTGGGTTTGGTAAAAAAATACTAAGGCTGCCCCCCAAAATAGTAGGCCATGCTTCTTGACAGAACAGCCTACTATTTTAGGGGCTGCCATTTGTTCTTTTACATATACACTCTTAGGTGAAATTAAAATGTTTTAAAATTCCTATACAATTTTTTTATAATTAATGTTTTTTATAATGTATAATGTCTGTTTTTATTTATATTCACTATATTTGACATGAGATAACAAAATCAGTTTATTCATTTATTTTTTGCAAATAATACATTGTCTTTTAGTTTCTGAGTTTTTGGTGGGTGGTCCCTGTTTGAAACCCGGGTAATTGAATTCCATTTATACTTTCATGATGCCTTGTTGATGCTTTGTCAATGGACTACTAGTATGATTTCTATGGTGTGAATTTAAACTTTCATAATGGTTCCTAAGATCATATGTTTTTTTTTTCTGTATTTTAGTTGATTTGTGCTTTTCTAATGGAGTTAACAGAATGAATTTGGAGTGTGGGAGATATTTTTACCAAACAATGCAGATGGATCTCCACCAATTGCCCATGGATCTTGTGTGAAGGTATATCTTTTCATCTCTTTTGATTTTTATGAGTCAATGTCTAAATTGATGTTTTTAGGGTGTTTCATGGAAACTAATGGAATCATGTAATGATTTGTAGATGAGTTTCGCCTACCAGATGTCATTTATTCTGGTCCTGTGTTTAAAAAATATGCCCCCATCACATCTTGGGCAACATGTCATTATTTCTATGCCAGGGTTCAATGTAATTTTTTTCCGGAATGTAGACATTTTATTCTTATATGACATTCTCACTTAAAAACCTGCAACACTAGATGTTTTTAATATGTTTCCACACAACTGCTGACTAACAAAGTGTTTGGCATGTGGCTTTTGCCAACCAAAGGTCCTTTGATTAACTCTTCAAAAGACTCATCACTCGCTGTATGATCAGTTAGGGAATTTATTATCTCATTGTTATTTTGGATTTTAGATCTGCTGGTGGTAGGGAAGCTAGGGCCTTGTCATTTCTAGAGGGACTTGATTTTTGTTAGAGTTGGGTTTATTCATGTAGAATTGAGATTATTGAGAGTGTCAAGATATTTGATGTAGCCAAACTATAATATTAAGAAAGACAGTTTATGTTATAATTGCCTGTTATTGTTCATTCACAGATTTTTTTGACATTTAATAATGAGTCAACAATTTTGACATACTAATTATAAGTCCAGTAAGTATGTGTTTTTTGGTTAAATAGTTAGATATCTCTAGATGAGTTGTACTAGACGTATACTGTTTATGTTGTTATAATGTACTATTTACATGTAGTTAAATAACATGGTTTCAATAAATGAATGAACAAATAAAGTGGAATCTGCTCAGACCCCTTCTTGTTTATTGACTAATTCCCATTATGTTATGGTTATGTATGGACATTTCTGTTCAACCACCATAACCTATAGATTTCCCTATGTTTATCACATTGATTGTGTGCCATTGATGAACATAGCTCTTCAACCATCATAACCAACTCCTTCCCAACTGCCCCTTGGGCCACAAGGTTAGACACACATTATGAGTTTCTTCAATACTACGGGAGATATACTAGCCTTGGATGTTAGGAGAAATTCTAGAGGATGTGGTTTGTTTCCTCCTTGCACCACCATGGTTGGTCCCCCTGGCATTAAACAATCCCCGGTGAGCATTACCAGATTATGTATCAGTCCTTTCACAGTGATTGATGATGGCACCGGTAATTCCTCCCTCCCAAGCCCTGATAGAGATATTTGATGAAATCCTTCTAGTCTTCAACAACCTTTGTTCTCTGTAGATTTTGTTTCTACCACATGGCTAGTTGTATTGGTTTCTTAACTTCTTGTGTGGGTGTTGCATTGCTTCATTTTGTTTTTAGTGCTTTGGTAACTTGGATGCTCCCTTCCTAGAACTTTCTACCATTCACTGATATTTTCTTGAGTTCCATTGACCTACTTTTGGTCTCTTGTGGACACTAATATACTTATTTTCTTACATTTACACAAAAGCTCAGTTTCATTTGGAGATTGTGTACAATGTATACAAGAGTAAAGAAAGTGTTCATATTATTTATGTTCATGTGCAATATATATGCATGTAGATAAATATTTGTGCCATATGGTTAGTGTGTGCATAACATAAAGATGCATCTTGTTTCTAATTTGACCATCTCTATTTCAAGGATTATCTTTTTTGGCCCATAGTTGCTTGAGGACCATAACTGTGAAGCCATAACTTTTACAGCCACAAACAAGATGACTCTTAATATCATATAAAGCATTTTCTCATATTTAAGATTGACATCAATAATCTGTCATTTGCAATGAACATTAAGCAGTCAACTATTCTGTTTGGTTCATTAGAGTCTCCAGTAGTTATCTTGGACTTATCTCTAGTAATTTTTACAATAGTTGGAAAGCAAAGACTTGGCAGTCCAAATTTTTGACTCAGATTTGAAATTCAGAAAAAAACTAGGCAAAACAAACAAAGAAACATTCTTGCAAATGTTGTCATTGATGGCAAGTAGGGATTAGCTGTCTAAGTTTATTATCGTTGATGTATGAATGAGATTGTTGGAAGATTGTTGTCATTGATGCCAAAAGCATATGGGAGATTGTTGAGGAACGCCACATTGTTATCATTGATGTCAAGAAGGAAATCACATAAGGATGCAATTGTCATTGATGTCAAAGGTGTGAAGGACAAAAGGCCAAAGGCCACTAATCGATGGATAGAGAACAAACAAAATCAGTCAAGAGCAGATCACATTACAAGTGAAAATTAATGATAAACAATAGGCAAGTTTATGATCATAGATATCCTTCATCATATGCAACAGTTTTTTGCACTAAATCGTACTATGTGAGAAGCACTTAGTGGAGAGTATTTATTATGAATCCTGGCCGACTATGTGAGGAATACTTATCACAATCTAATCTTTGCTATTGTTGGCCGACCTCCCTCATATTGGCCTCTAAGTAAAAAAAACAGATATAAATACATATTGGTCGGCCAAGTCAAAGAATGATATTGTTTTTACAAAGCAGATATAAATATATATTAAATCGGCCAAGTCAAAGAATGATATGATTTTAAAAGGCAGCGCTAAGACGAATATAGCCGACTTTTTAAAAGGAAGTTTAAATTAAAATAAATAAAGTTAATCATTACTTATGGGGCCAACCCCCTAAAAAGAGCGCTCCCATATAAGGACAAAATTGTCCCATTTAAAGAATGTAACGAAAAGACATGTATTTAACAAGAGTTGCCTCCTTTGTGATTGAGTGTGTCTAATGAGTGAAGTAGCCCTCCTTGGAAGATATAAAAGCAAGTTTGCAAATGTGAAGAAGGGTGTGTGTGAGGAATAAGAGTTTATATCAGACTAACACCTGCAGATCTGCAAATGAGAAGATAAAAGGGAGATCATTAAAGAAAGGTTGAAGGCAGATTTGTAAGAAGAATTCATGGCAGATTTTTCCAGATTTTTCTAGGTTTTCTTAGATCTTTTTGGGTTTTTCCGAGCTTCTTGTGCTTTGTCCCCCTTTATTACTTTGTCATGAAGCTAGGTTTTGAAAATTTTGAATGTGAGGGTTTTTAGATCATTTTCCTAGCTTGGTTTGGATTTTGGAGTTTACCTCCTGGCATACCATTCCCTCTAAGCTCCCTTTACCCATTTCCCTCCATTTGAAGACCCTCTTTTTAAAAAAGGGGTTGCCAAAACAAGAGGATGGCAACATGTTAAGTAATGGATCAAAGGAAAGAGTAGATCCTCTTTTTAAGAAAGGATTGTAGAAACCTCCTATTGACTTAGCACAACTGGCTTGCCCACATCCTTTCATGAAACCATCTTCCCAAGAAAAGAATATCCCCTTTCTTTCCCATAAAGGAGGCCCATTGGAAAAGGCCTTCAAGAATAAGGTGATGGAGGCTGTGAATTGGAGCACTGCACATTGCATTCATGGCAATGGGCTTCCTTTCAACCTTGTTAGATCACCATATTGGTAGGATATGGTGTCAACGATTGCAAATGTATGTACTGATTACATTAGTCCTAGGTGTGAAAAAGTGCTCACTACTTATTGGCCAAGGAGAAAGCTTTTGTATAGGAATCAATGAGAGCAATCAAGGATATATGGCTTGAAATTGGTGTTTTCTCATTTTTGATGGATGGAAAGATTGCAAAAATAGACAACTAATCAATGTCATTGTAGTGTCCCCTAATGGGGCGATGTTGTTGAAGGTAGTAGATTGTGAAGAACAAGTGAAAGAAGTAACTTTTATTGTCAATATCCCCATACAGTTTATTGATATGGTGTGCCGAAAAAATGTTGTCCAAGTCATAAACAAGTGGATGAAACACATTGTTGGCACAATGTTGTATTTAAAGATGCCTTGGGTGAAAGAAAGAAGACATGGATGAAACAAAATTGTAAGTTAACAAGTGGCATATTCACTTGAATGCGCTTCCTAATAATAGTAAAGAAATAGAGACTTATGTGGTTGAGAAATTTCGTAAGGTTATGTGGACAAAGGTGGTTGGGAGAAAGAAGAGGTATTACCTTGAAGAATTTAACCCCAACATGGACCATCAGCAAAAGACATATATAGAGGCCAATATCCCTGGGAGGTCAAAGATTCTCATTGCCTAGTTGAGGACTAACTCACATCATCTTTGATGTGAAAGAGGAAGGTGGAAATTGTGAAAAGAGGTTTGGGAAGAGAGGGTTTGTATCTTGTGTACAATGGGGATTGTGGAAACTCAAAAACGTTTTATTTTAGATTACAAAGCATTTAGTGACATTAGAGACAACTACATAAATGACTTAGTAGTAGCTTCTTCTCAAGATTTATTCAGTGTAGAATGGGAGAGCTCATTATCAAATTAAATTGTAGAAGACCAACACTTCACAATGTTAAAATAATAGGGTCTAATGTCCCATAGGCTCTCTTTGGCCTCATGGATGTTAAATGTCTTCTAATCTATTCTATTCTATAAAAACAACACTAAAAATTATAGGGCAACTATTTCAATCTTGTTACATCCCAAATTGAGACGTTACAATTTACCATTACTAGATAGAGTAAATGTGAATTCTGAAGGTAAATTAATGATGCTTGTACCTCGTTTTCAATATGAATGTTGTTTCATTTGATGTTATTCTTGGTGAAATACTGCATAAAGGAGAATATAAGGTTATTGATTTATGAATAATCTAACTTTTGAAATGTTTCATGTATTCTGCTTTGTTTTGAGCATATGATTCCCGTTGTCGTGACATGGTGTGCAGGAAGCAGGTTCGTACCTCCAGGCAGAGGAGAGATATCACTCGGGGAAGAACTTGGTCGGGTAAACAGTGATGGATACCAACTGGACATACACACACAAACCTTAGAACTGTGTAAGCTAAGTCATTGTTCTGGTTAAAGGTAAGTCATCTGTAGGCTTGTCTAGTATCATTAGGAGTCGTGTCTTCTTCTGAATGTGTAAACAAGTGATGCTTGCCAGTATAACCTTATAAATGATAAGTTCTGGTTAGAGGTGGATATGTGTATTTGTACATACGAATACGATATGTACAAGTACCCATAAGTACATTCATGTCGATACAAACGTATTAAGCAGATGGATATGCCATACGTATGTGTCAATATAAATGTATTTATGGATACTTATACATGTAGTATATATATACTGATATATATATACAAATATACATACCCACGGCTAACGAGATAAATGAATTATATATTGTAATGATATCTTGCCTCTGAAATTATACGAATACATATATATTAATTTACATGTTTAACGTATAATGTAAATGAATATATGTGTATTAGTATAATGTTAAGTATTTCAATATATTTAATATTATATATAATATAGTTTAAAATGTATATAATATTATTTAAATTGATAATTTAAATAATTATGCATAAACTATATTATATAAGTATTTTAATAGAATAAACAAATATATCTAAATAAAAGATTTGTCAAAATCAAATGAAATAAAAATTAAAACATTTCAAAGCACTTTTATTAAATGCGAATGCAAATCTGGGAAGAAATTAAAAATCGCGGATTTCATAAAAATCGCGAATTGAGTAAGAAAACGCGGATTTTTCTAATGTATCGTTGAAGTGTTAATCTTCAAATATGAGCCTGCATATATGCGCCATTTTTACTTTGAAAACTCTATTAAAATATTAAAGATTAACCAAAGCGAAATAAAGAAGAAAAAACGCGAAAATGCAGAAGGGAAAATGAAAAACGCGCAGAGAAATCGCGCGACTAGGGCCAGGCGTCAGAAAATAAATGAGATATTTCTTGCTATGCGAAAAGAATGAAATTTGGACGCCATTTGAGCAAGGAAGAAGTCAGAAATGAAACTTGGCATTTAACCTAACTGTAAAAACGCGCCGGTTGAAAGTTGTCACAGTTTTAACAGTCTGAAACAAATTCGAATTAAAATGAACTTCTTGCTGTCATACATGGAGGTCGAAACCCTCACCAGATTGATACACGTTTTTAGTTTGAAACGTTCTTCAACCTGCTGGCAGTTCTGGCGCCATAGAAGGTGGAAATCAGTTTCAAAATGAACCTATAAATAAACCTGCGTTTGGCATTCCTTCACACACGAATTTGCAGTCAGTTTCTTGAGCATTTTAAAGCTAAAAAGTGAGTTCGCCATAAGAGAGAAATTGCTAAGTTATTCTGTTAATACAAGAGAGCAGAAGTTGAAATTACTGGTAATCTTTGAATAGAAGAGGAGCAATCAGGAATTGTCTTTTACTGTGCTGAGTAATTGATTACAAGAATCCAAACTGAAAGTGATCTGAGTAGAGGCCAGTAAAGGAGCTACCTTCCAACTTCTGGAAAGCTAATTCAGGCATGCTAAATTCTTTCTTTACATATTTTCCTAATTTTCCAGAGTAATCTGATAGGTCTCTGATTTATAGTTATGGCTGGAAAGGAAAGAGTTTGACTGTCTGGTAGACTTAAATTGAATTCAAAAAGAATGTCAGTTTCTTAAACATGTGATAAGTTGTGATATAAAAGTATCATGTAAATAGTCATATCATGGTTTTGTTGTCAATAATGTACGGTTTACATTACTTAAAGGAAAGCAACCTGCGTATTATTTAATGGCTCTATATAATGAGCATATGCTTGTGTTTGAATAATAGTTACTAGGGTTGAGTCTAGAATATTTGCAAGATATACTCTACAACTTAATACAAACGACTTAATCAAGTTATTGTATCCCTAGGATGAATATATCCGGAATTAGGGCGTCGGTTGTAGTATCTTGTTTAATAGATTCATCATTCCAGTAGTAAAATGTTGTAGGAAGTCTAGGGTACGGACTACCCCGATAGACCAACCTACGCGTAGAATTAAGATAGCCTTAAGTCAAGTTGAACCTGGCTAGTGAATGTGACATATGACCTATGTTCTTCGTTGAACGTAAACACTTTGGCCAAAGTAGTGTAAGGAACCATTTAGTTGTTGTACTACACTGTCAGTTCACCGTGATTCCGAAATACAACCTAGTTTGTGAATTGCCGTTAGCACGAAAACTAGTTTTGTAGAATCACAGCACTATGTCCAGTTGGTAGTCATTAAAGGTTACCCAACCAATCTCTTCTTCGAAGGGAGGGCCGTTCATTGAAAAATGATCGTGCGGGGGACCGCATTATAAGTCCGTGGTTGGCGGAAAAACGCTCGAGTGATGTTTCTCCTCCACGAACACCCGACGGATGCTCCAAAGCTTGACAGGACGGATTCCTGGACCTTCTTATTTCTATTGGTGTCAAAAGCCTACGGGCTATGTATGTATGTATGTATGTTTCTCTTCATGCTTTGTAATTTCATTTGAAATGAAATAGTTTAAAGATGCAAAAGATGTTTCTTATTTATGTTTTGAAAAGAAATTGTTTAATCAAAATGGTATTGTCCTTACTTTTATGTATGAATTGTAAAGTTTTAATTTTATCGTACAAGTGTGTTCGTTACAAATCTGAACTAGCTGCAGCCTCCTTTAGCTTCTAAAAATTGGTTTCCATAGGTGTAGACATGGATTTGCAATCCATCATACCAAATCTCTTCAAGATGTCTATTATATACTTCCCTTGACTCAGAATGATCTCATTAGGCCTCTGCCATACTTCTAAACCAAGGAAGTAATACATGTACTTAAGATCCTTCATTTCAAATTCAGAAGCCAACTCCTTCTTGCATTTGATAATGAGGTGTTCTTCTCCAATAAGAAATAGATCATCAACATAGAGAACCAAGATCAAAGCCTCATCATTAATTACCTTGAAGTATAGGTTTGAATCAACATCATTCTTGGAGCAGCCCAGGCTTAGCAGGTATCGATCAATCCTCTCATACCAAGCACGAGGAGCTTGCTTAAGGCCATACAAAGCCTTCTTCAACCTACAAACATGAGAATCCTTCCCATGAACCTCAAATCCATCAGGTTGCTCAATGTATACCTCTTCTTCAATTACACCATTAGAAATGCTGTCTTCACGTCTATTTGGTGTAACTTCCATCCTTTAGCCGCTGCAATAGCAATGATAGTCCCGATGGAGGTATAACGAGCAACTGGAGCAAATGTTTCCTCATAGTCTATTCCCTCTTTCTAAGAGAACCCCCTAGCCACAAATCTAGCCTTGTACTTCTCAATGCTTCCATCAACTGCATGCTTGATCTTGAAAAGCCACTTAGAAGATACAATAGATTTCCCTTCTGGTCTAGGTACTATATCCCAAACATCGTTCTTGAGGATAGATTGATACTCTTTAGCCATGGCATCTCTCCATGCTTGCTGACTTGAAGCTTCCTCAACACTAGAAGGCTCAGATTCAATCATTTGACTCAGCAATGCAACATAGCTTGAAAACTTCTGTGGTCTTTTACTTTCTCTGAATGTTCCTCTAGGGGCTGCAAACTTTTTTGCCTCCTGCATTGTTTGCCTAGCCCATAGAGGTCTCTTTCGATCAATAACAATGTCTCTAGACCCATCAGTAGGTTCCAAAGGCTCAACTGGATCACCATCTTCTTCTGGTTCAGGAGACTCCCTTTGAATCTTAGGAGTATGGTCAACTTCCATGTCCTGAGGAGTCTCATGGTCTTCATTATCTATCTCCATGAGAGAGCCTTTAGATCTCATGAATGCAACATCCTCTTCAAATGTAACATCCCTGCTGATCTCTATCATTTTCTGACCTGGAATGTAAATCCTGTAGGCTTTTGAAGACTCACTGTAGCCCACAAATATTCCCTTAACATACACGGGACAACCAAATATTCTCAAATGATTGGCTTCAGGCTTCACACCTGTGAAAGCTTCTTCAGGAGTCATGTTCTCCAAAATACGATGAGGGCTTCGATTCTGAACAGACACAGCTGTCCTAGATTCCTCGGCCCAAAGGAAGGTTTGCAGATCTTGATCATGAATCATGGCTTTAGCTGCTTCTACATTAGATCTGTTCTTCCTTTCTGCTACACCGTTTTGTTGTGGATTGTAAGGGACACAAAACTCCCTCTTAATCCCTGCCTCATTTCAAAAGTTATGAAAGCTTCTAGAGATGTATTCTCCTCCGTTGTTAGATCTCAGAACTTTGATCCTCTTCCCAGACAAGTTCTCTACTTGAGCTTTAAATTCCCTGAATCTCTCAAGTACTTCCTCATATTCTTTAGTCTTTAAGAAATAAATCCAAGTCTTTCTAGAGAGTCATCAATGAAAATTACATAATACAAGAAACCACTCAAAGAAGCAACATACATTGGACCACACAAATCAGAATGAATAAGCTCTAGAATACATTTAGATCTACTTTCACTACTATGAAAAGGTCCTTTAGTATTCTTACCCAAAGCGCATCCTTGACAAGTACCTTCATGCTCATGGTTGAGTTTAGGAAGGCCTGTGACCATCTTCTCCATGGTTGGAAATGCTCTGAAGTGAAGGTGAGCAAGTCTTCTATGCCAAAACTCACATGAACTTGATGAATCATGCAACAAAGCCTGTAATGGACAAGTGGAAAGTCTGTAGAGACTCTCTTGCCAAACACCAATCACTCGGGCAGTCTTGATGTTGGATTTCTTCAGCCATGCAAGAACTTTACCTTCAGAGAATGCAACTTGATATCCCTTGTCCTCCAAGGCTGAAATTGAGACAAGGTTCCGCTTGATGCCTAGTACAAATAGTACATCACTCAACTGAAGAGATATGCCAGAATCTAAGTGAAGAGAGGAGGTTCCAACACCTTTCACGGAATAACATGCATCATCTCCAATTATGATTTGAACACTTGTATCTCTCTCCATTAAATCTGAAAGATGTTCTCTAAAACCAGTAATGTGACGGGAGGCACCACTATCAATCAACCAAGTGTTGTTATCCGTTGGAACATTGATTGATAAGGTAGAATAGAATAGAAAGCCACTTGAATTCTTCTGAGGAGAGATCTCATCCACATCCGCAACTGAAGCATGTTGTTTAGGTCCAGTTGGACAATCTTTTGCATAGTGACCAAACTTGTCACATCTGAAGCACTGAATGTGAGAAAGATCCTTCTTCTTCTTAGATTTAGGAGCACCATCCGATCTTCTATCTCTATTCCTTTTGAAGTTTCCTTTCTTCCCTTCTCTTCCTTTTTTCTTCGAAGATTGAGCGGCTAGTACATGGATCTCTTCATTTGTAGAACTTTGCCCATTGCCTCTTGCTGCTAATCTTGATTCTTCTTGAATGTAATCTGCCCTCAAGCGATCAAACTTAGGTAGTTTTGATCTCCCACTGATGCCTTGGATAAATGGCTCCCAAGATTGAGGAAGACCATTGAGCGCCAACATAACCAAATCCTTATCATCAACCATATGCCCAATGGTGGAAAGCTGATCTCTCAATTCGGTGATCTTCATGAAGAATGAGATGATGGAATCTCCTTTCGCCATCTTGATATGATGAAGTTGTTGCCTCAATGCAAGAGCTCTGCTTGTATTATTGATCTCATACATTTCCTCCAAGGTCTTGAACATTTCTTTTGCTGTCTTCAACTTAGAGATAATCGGCACAAGGTGGTCCTTCACAGAATCAACCAAGATCTTCTTTGCCTTAGTGCCATTCTTCTTCCATTGTGACTTCTCATTCTCATCGGAAGGTTCAGGAACTTCGCTCTCCACGAACTCAGCAATCTCATTTTCCTCCAATGCAAGCAATACTCTAAACTTCCAAGAGGTGAAGTTGGAAGCACCTTCAAGTCTATCTTCAATCTTGAGCCCGTTCACCATTTTGAAGATAAGATAGACACAAGAAGATGAGAACAAGAGTGGAAGATAACGCTGCTTATAGAAATCTGATCGCAATCTTTCTTAAGTCCGCTCTGATACCATGTTAGTTTTTATAATCAGATGTGAATAAGCAGATTTTAATTCAAATTCAAACAAATAGACACAACATATACCTTGGGAAAACCCTCCACTTGAGGGAGAAAAACCCAACAACAATATATCACTTATATATTGAATATGAAACAATAATCTCCTTTACAATGAGGCCGATTATGAGGCCAAAACAACAGCACCAAAACTTGATGCAATCATAGAACAATATATAACTCCTTGCTGATGTTAATATCAATCTCTCTTAGTGATGAACTCGGCCTCCTTCAAGACTTCGATCTGCACTTGATAAACTCGCACTTGCATAAACTCGAACTTATGAATAGATGAATATGATGATGACAAATGAACAATAGCCATCTCTATTATATACATGTAGGATAGAGAGATCGCGTCTCTTCAAGACAAGAAGTTGGCCTCAATGAAATGTTGTGTCTATATAAAAGGTGGCGAATGAGTGAAGTCGGCCTCAAGTAAAATAATTAAATATTAATTAACAATAATTAAATATTATATGATTCCAAGTGAAGCGCCCCTTCACATTCATATCGACTTCAATAAATTGAATAGCCGAAAGGCTATATGAAATTTATTATCTCAAGTCGTGGCTGGAAGTGATGCCCAATGCTGCAACATCAACATAGGATAGATGCTCATGAAGGGGGGTACATACATGGCCAAGGCTCTATATACTTGCAACTTCTTGCAATAAAAAATCTCTCTCAAGTATGTATCTTTTTGGTTTTTAACTTTCTAAGTTTTTATTTGCTGCTATATATTCTAATTTATCTTTTGTAGTTGTAAATGATGCATGCAAATTGAATAGGTTGCAAGTTGTTCTTTAGCTAAGAAAAATTGGAACATATACTTCTTTATCTAGTTGGTTAAGCGCAATTTAGTGGGTGGGAAAATAGCTAAATATTTGGTCTTTGTGTACTCCAACTTGCATCTCTTGTTACATAATAGCATGAGGGGGTGATTAGGAATTGGGATATAAACTCCCAAGTGTGCCGACTTAGATGCTAGAGTTGCACAGCTTGCCAAAGTCTCTATAAACTCCAACTTGCATCTCTTGTTACATAATAGCATGAGGGGGTGATTAGGAATTGGGATATAAACTCCTAAGTGTGCCGACCTAGATGCTAGAGTTGCACAGCTTGCCAAAGTCTCTATAAACTCCAACTTGCATCTCTTGTTACATAATAGCATGAGGGGGTGATTAGGAATTGGGATATAAACTCCTAAGTGTGCCGACTTAGATGCTAGAGTTGCACAGCTTGCCGAAGTCTCTATAGATTAAGCAACTTCTGCATATGACATAGGAAGTGGAGTGCCACTGCGGCTGATTGTGGTTCAAATGCGATTGGACAAAATGCTGACTTTGATGTTCTTGACGAAGAGCAATATGAAAATTATTGAATATAATGTAATTTTCATTTTGTATTGACATTTGACAAATCATTGAATTATCATATTGTGAGTTTATTAGTGTTTTGTTTTGGCAAAGTATGAGGTGTTTAAATATTTTGTTTATTGGCAATTATGACTATTATTATTTTTATAGTTAAATAGTTTTTCATTAATATATATGAACCCGTACCCATACCCAAGGGAAAAAAATGCCATACTGGCATACTTGAACCCATACCTATCCCAACTTAGCTATTTGTCTGTGTACTTTCTGTTATGGCTTGCGTTTAAGCATTTTATGTTTCCCCCCTTTTTCCCTATTCACCTTTCCTTGTACTTTGTGTCGAGTTATATTTTATGACCAAGTTTTTTTACTTCTGTTTTATAATTGATTGTACTTTTGGAATTTTACTGACCTTTTATGATTTTTCTTGGACATTAGTGTAATTTCTTTCTATCTTTTGTCGTGCATTGATTGATGGATAATCTGTTGTTGAATGTATGAGTACCTCTTTAGTATGTTGTCTAAGATTCAAAAGTTAGTGATTGGAGGTCTGTGCATAAACTCTTCATTCTTCTTATTAAATTATAAAAACGTAAATGTGACCCATTTAATGTCAATCTTACTATACATGAATATCTGTATGGCAGCTACTATTTATTCCATTTCTTCAGTGATGACAATGATAGTTGGAGAAACTCCTGGAATCCATATATTTCCAAGCTTTTGCATGTGAAATATGATAGCTGCTAATAGTCTTTTCATTTTTCCAATCATTCTTCAGTTTGAATGAATCAGATCGAGTTATTTCATTGTGTTTGTGTTCTTTCCTCATAGTTAAGTCTAGTGTATTTGAAGTTTAGACAATCTGGACAATTAATCATTATGGTTTCTTATTTTAAAGATACATATGGATACTCCCTCTGGTCCAAAGGATGCTATTCCTGCATGGATTAAGTTTGCTGTCCAGGCTCCGGGTGAGATTCCATACAATGCAATATTCTATGATCCTCCACCTGAGGTATGGTTTTCCATTGATCCATGAATGTTTTTGTGGAAGTATATACAAATATTGTTGCAAATAAGTTAATAAATGTATAAAAAGCAAATATATACTGTTGACTGACATGGGAGTCCATATTTCATCAAGAACATTGTATGGTTTTGCACTTGAAATGGTTATTTTGTTGCTCAACGTTTACTACTATATTTTTCAGGAACAATATCAATTTAAGCATCCTCGACCAAAGCAGTGTAAATCCTTGCGAATTTATGAAGCACATGTTGGCATGAGCAGTACGGTCAGTCATTTCCTTCCATTTTACCTTTGTGAATGCTTTTTGTAGTTTTCTATTACTTCAGCACTATGTGTAATAAATCAGATATGAAAGTTAAACCTTTAATGTGCAAATATTATATTATTAATTTATTAGAGGTAGATTAGTATACGCCTGTTTTGCTACTTTTCATAATTGCCAGTCATAACCATTAATTGGTTATGATTTGATGCATTCTGGTGAACTTTGTCTTTTGGTAAAGTTTTGGAAATACAGGATATACATGTAGGGTGATTGTGCTACTGTCTCAAGACGATAACAAAAGCACATGAAAAAACAATAAAAATCCAAAAAATATAAAGCAATGTGTTCTGTTGCAATCTATTAGCTGATAAAATATGCAAAAATATTAGCTGACAGATGCATTTATTCAGAAAATATGGGCACTCAATCACCCGAAATGGATCTCATCTGCAAATCTGACTGTAAAAACATGAGTTTTCACACAATTGTGGTCTTTGTAGTTTGTATCACATTAGGAAAATGAGAATGAAAAGATATCATTTAGATTTTTCCCTCATTTTATGCTCAATGGAAATAGCAACCTTAGCCCATTAGTTGAACTTTCATTAATTCTAGGTACTTTATAAATAACTTAAATTAAGATACTAAGGCAATGGACTTAGGGATAAGAATCCTAACATAAAGCTAATAATATGTTGTGCTTAGGTACACACTATGCCATTCCTATTAAAGAGATTCAACTCTGAAGTTTGTAAAATTTCTGTAGTTAAGCATGCTCAACCTAGAGTAGCATAGGATGGGTGACCTCCCGAGAAGTAGCAAACTTTGAGCTATGCTCTTACATATAAGTGGTGTAAATGTTAAGAATTGACCCTATGATCACTAAGTCAAAAGATATAGTCCAAACAAACATACAAAACTGTTCAATTCAACAAAACACATGAATGAAGATGGGGTTTTAAATAAGAAACTAAAAGTAAAATATCCTTAATTTTTTTTGAAACTTTTGTGTAGTCATGGAAGATTAGGACTTAGGACGCTTTCCCTGTAAATATTCATTTTCCAACGTTTTATCTTGTGTGAGTAGCCCCTTCCATTTGATCTTTGACTATCAAAAGTGTATTATTTAAGAGAATTTTAATATCCTTCCCAATTATCATTTTAGGCTCTAAGACCAATTTTCATTATTATTTGGCCAGAGTTTCTATGTAGAACTAAATGGGCTCCTACTTTTTTCTTCAGACATGACGTAGAAAACATCGTGAATCTTCTCTTTGTTCAGACTTCAGAGTATTTAGAGATTGAAGCACTTGCCCAACCTTTGCCCAAATCCTGTATAGCCTATGCTATCGAGGTTAAAGTTTTTCTCCCTTGTCCTTCAATGTTATTTGTTTATATGATTGCAATAGAATGGAGATCATATACCCCACTTCAGTTCAGCACTATCTGCTGTGTTGGTTTGCTCATTGCTTCATTCCCTTATGGTCAAATTATTCTTTAGCTGTCTGAGGATCTCCTACCTCTTTCAATGTTATTTGTTTATATGTTTGCAATAGAATGGAGATCATATACCCCACTTCAATTCAGCACTATGTGCTGTGTTGGTTTGTTCATTGCTTCATTCCCTTATGGTCAAATTATTCTTTAGCTGTCTGAGGATCTCCTACCTCTTTCAATGTATTTATGACTACAAAAAAATTGCCCCCTAGTTCATATTTGACAGAGGCAGATAACTGTGTTAAGCCTTAAATGGGGACATCTTTATGTATTGTAATATGTGGTGTTGTAATTGTACTTAACCAAATATGATAATTCCACTTTGTCTATTTGTTCCTTGCATACATCCTCAAGTACCCTTTTGAGCATTTGTTCACTATCTTTGTTTGTCCAAGTTTTAACATGACAGGAATTACTCACGTTGAATGTCAACCCTGCTCATTGAAACAGGTCTTGCCCAAATGTACTCTGAAATATATGATTTTGATCACAGTAATCCACTGTGGGATTCTGTATAGCTTGTTGATGTTACTTAGCAGCGTCAGGCTGCTTCTTCCAGATCATGTATTTAAAGGCAATTCAAATGGTAGCCTTATCGGCTATTTGAATTGTAAGATTATCTCTTGAAGAAGGCGCAACTTTAATGAAGACCGATCTGTTGAAGTGGCGCAACTCTTGGGAATGCATTTAATGATTATTTATTGTAATTAATATTTGTTAAGGAGGCGTGATTCTCTAAGAGGCCAACCTCTTGATTAATAGAGTCACATCTCTTAGGCCAACTTGCTATGTGAAGAGTCACGTCTCCCCTATGCACTTTGTATATATTGCCATTCGTTGCTTTCCATTTTTATCATTCATTTTCATTCACATTCACTTCATTGTATTCAAGTGTGAAGACATTCAAGGTGCGAATTGTCTCTAAGTCAGATCAGTATTTGTGTCGAAGGCAGAAATCTTCATTAGCAGTTTACATCACTTAGATGCTGTGATTATATCAGTTAGTGATGCCTTATCTTTGGCCTTCATTGTAAGGATTCATCCTCGAGATTTAATATATATAAGAGATATATTATGCTGGGTTTTTCTCCCTCAAGAGGAGGGTTTTCCCAGGGTATCTGCTGTGTTAGTGTGTTCAATTTGAATTAATTTCTGTGCACTTAATCTGATCATTAAAAACTAACATAGCTGAAATGGATGTTAGAAATACAACTTAGAAACGTTAGGACCACCACACCCAGCCTATATCACAGGAATGAAACAAGCAAACTTAAATGACTGTTCTATCACAACAAAGATTTCATCCTTACATTCCGAACATGGTAGTCTTAAGATAAATTCCATAGACACAATTTCCCACTTCTGATTAAGAATGTTGTAGAAAACCCTGTGATATTATGCTTTCAACTCTGGTTTGTTGACAAGTGTTGCATTTAACTACAAAGTGCAGAGTGTCATTCTTCATGTTCTGTCAGAAGACATTGGAGGTGATGCTTTTGTAGATTTTCTAGAAACCTTTACATCCTAAAGATGGGGACACACGTCAATGCTGAAGTGCTTTCTGAACCAAAGGGGATCTGGCCTTTCTAAACTTGGTCTTTCAACAAGGTGTTGCCATTGTGAATTGACTAAGCCTTCTCTTTCTTTTCTGTAGAAACCCCTTGTTTCCCCTAATACTGATTCTGAAAGTTTGTTTGATGTTTTTGTGGCGTTTTAGGTTTTTGACCGTTTCTAGGGTTTTAAGCATTAAATGCAATGGTACGATTTTGCAAGGAATTGAAATAAATTCAATAGAAATTAAATCAACACTGGAAACGACAAGAACTATCTCAAATACAGAAGCCAGTCTATGTATTCATCTTCTGAAACAATTACAAATATGATCCAGATACATGCAATATGAAATAATGAATCTTATTTTGAAAACCTGGTAATTGCAGCTGCTGGTAACTTGTTTGAAATTGTACGGCTGTGTGAAATTTGCTCCTCTCCTCCCGCTTGGCAATCCCCAGTGTCTCCTGATACCCTAGCGCCCAAACTGGTGTAGAATAGAATCCAGGATGATAGGCGTTTTTACCAAGAACAAAGAACACACCTCTTAATTGCTGGTACGGCCAGAGTACAGTACAGTACGGCCCAGGCTGAAAACAGCAACAATAAATATAATGCGGCTCATTAATGAAAGGTCTCCAGAAAGCACAAAGATGGGCGCCTCTGCTTAACAATTCCTCTGGATGACTCTGTAATCAAAACCCTCAGAGCAACTTAGAAATAAGAGACAGTACGGCTTGTGAGAAGGTACGGCTGAGCAGCATGCAGCATTAATTAAAATGTACGGCCTCCAAAATAACAATGTCCAGCTCCTCTGAAATAGTACGCCCTGATAGATGATTGTCTTCTGGAAGTTTAAACTCTCTGAAACTCTGTAAGTAGCTAACCTCTGAAGATCAATTAATTCTCTGAAGCTCTGTAATTCCTCCTGCATGAAGAAATTTCTCAACTGGCAATAAATCAGATGTTATTTCACATCCTCTGAACTGCTTCGAAGGAGATGGCTCGTTCTCCGACGATTTCGAGATGAAACCCTAAGGTCTCAGTGCTCTGGCAAAGACTGGCAAAATCTCCAATTCATCAACTGTAATAATGGCTCAAAAACCAATGCAAAATCCTTTAATCTTCTCAAAAGGGCGAATTCCTTAATAATAGGGAATTTTAATATCTTCAACTTTTAATTCTTTTAATCTTCAATAGTTCTCAGCCAGATTATTATAATAAAATATAATCCCGAATTTGGCCCCCTCTGATGATGGCGCACCCCTCAAGAATAAATCACTTAAGTTATAATTTAATTTTATAACTTTATATTATAATCATCATTAATTAATATTTAATTAATATAATTAAATATTAATATCTTCCTTGTCTCTCATCCGATGACTGATCCGTCTGAAGCTGACGAACTCTGAAGTGATTCCGGATGCCGCCAAATCCCTACTGCTAAAAATAGCAGGGGTCCCACTCTGCCTGCCAGGAACTGCTAAAAATAGCAATTTTGCAAAAAGGTCTTCGATCGAGCCCAAACGAAAGCCAATTGATCAAAACTGCCAATCTGACGCTGAGCCAAGCTCCGAAACGACCCTCTAACCACTCTGTCAGCCTACGAGGGTCTCATGATAGGCCAATCTCACGATCACTGATGCTCGCCAAAAACGGGGACATGACATTTTCGTCTACAATTTCTTGTACGAGGTAAATTGTAGCAGGTTCATTTGAGTAAATGTGAAGAATACCTTATAGCCGAGCAGTTTGGCTTGAGGAGATAGTATAAAAGATGACTTTTTTGGTGTGACAGTGCATTTGCCACTACATTCTCTTTTCCTTTTATATAGAGGATCTCAAATTCATATGCTTGTAAATGATCAATTCACTTTTGTTGCTCCTTTACAAGCATTTACTGAGTGGGAAGGTGCTTGAGTCTTAGATTGTCAATATTGAAATTGCTTCCCAACAGAAATTGATTTCATTTGGTCACAGCATGAAGGAATGATCACTGCATGTAGAGTTTCTATCACCTCCTCCATGTGCATTGACATTCATCTTTTCATGTTATTTAGGTTCCTATTTCTGAAGGAGATAGCGTGGTCATTTTGAGAAAGTAGTACACCAATCTCAAATATAGAAGCATGACATTAGATGATGAAGGGCTTGGAGAAATCAGAAGTGATTAAGAAGGGTAGATCCCCTCATATCCTAACCATTGGAACTTGAAGAGCCATATTTGGAAAAGTCAATTGTTTCATCTGATATAACAATAATTTTCCTTCAGCAGGATTATATAATTACTTATACTTATCTAGATGGGTGATTATCATACAGAAGTGATGTAGCTAGTTGAAGATAGACAGCCATACATCTCGTTCAGGAGCATTTGATGTACAAAATGCAAAGATCAATAAATTTTTCTGTTATTGTTCTACTATCTTTCCAATGTGTCACTCTCTTGTTTCTATTTATCATTTTTCAATGATTGTTTAATATTCCTTAGGAATATTACACCTCTAGGTTCTAGCAATTTAGAGTGTTGCTCCATGATATAACCTAAGATCTGAGGTAGCATAGAAGTGTACAAAGGCTGACCTAGGAACAAAGTGACATAAGATTTAAATAGAAAGCCAATGCATGCACAAGAGGGATTTTGTAGAAAATCCCAGAGGAAAAATGCTTTGTATATCCAATATGAAACAAATGAAGTGATAAACAATAAGATTGTTATGTGGATGTGTGCACATTGAAGTCATTGGCAAGTGAAGGGGCTGACTTGACCCAAAAGAATATAACTTATTATGACAAGTGACCATAGGAGCTGACTTGACTCAATATACTTTATAAAATAAGTCAAAATTATGCAATGCTAACATTTAATCTTTAAGTTGATAGCTGAACTTATTAGTTTGTACTCTGCTATAAATCCCCATTGAGGGAGGCACTTGAAATCCAATGCGCTCATGGAGATTGAGGAATGTATCCTTTAGAAGTACTTTGGTAAAAATGTTTGCTAGTTAAGACTCATATGGGACATGGAGGAAATCAAGCTTGCCCTCTTGAAACAATTGCTTGATGCTATGCATGTGAATTTCAATATGCCTCTTGTATTGATGATGTATTGGATTGTAATCATTTTAATAATGTTTGGGTTTTCATGAGGAAATCTGAGTCGAGACAAGAAAGTTTGCAACCACATGAGTTATTTGTTGCTTCTATGGTGTTGTATGCTTTTTCTATCCATGGGGAAACCAGGGATGCATTTGGGAATCGCCATCCCATGATAATGTTTGGCCGTTACTAGAATGAATAGGGTCCCTTGACTACCCCCAATTTTTTTTTCCTTTTTTTTAATATTGTAAAATAGTTCATAAAAAGGAGTTACAATTTAATAGCCAAGAGCTATAACAAAGTATCAAGGATTAGAACAAACAACTATTGGTCCAAAGGACAACAATATAAGAATAGTCTCATGGTCTCTTTTGAAGACTTACTCTACTAAGTGGAACCTTATGAATATTCATACTATTAACACTAATCCTACTAGAAAACAATTGTGGGATAATATATCTAGTGTGGTGAAAGATAAGCAAGGAGAGAACTGGTTGCTAGGAGGGGACTTTAATGCTCCTTTATATTAAAATAGTAACTAGCATAGTTTAATGCTCAATCACGTTCCTTTAATTTAGCTTTGTAACTCGTGTTACTGCTTCCGTTATTTTCCGTTTTGGCTAAAATCACGTCTCTGTGATTTTTGGTCGTCTGCATTGTAATCTATATATTACTTAAGTAATATATCATGAGATAATTTTTACCAACATGGTATTAGAGCTCATGTTTGAGCCTGGTTAGTCGAGGGCTTGCTAAGGAGAATTCGCGAGTCATTTATTTTTTCTGGAAAAATCGCGCCTGAAGGATTTTTGCTCGTTTATCCTTCTTCTGTTCGTGTGCGATCTTTTTCTTCAATTTTGTTGGCCGTGCACGAGGGTTTATGGTCGCGTGTTTTGTGGTGTTCTCTGGGCATCGCGATTTTTGAAAGATATTGCAAGATTTTTGTGGTGTTTCCCGAGTAAAATCGCGTGTTTCTGGCGACGCGATTTTCTGTGCTTTCTCAGGCCGCGCACGATTTTCTATGTTCTGTTTGCTTGGCCACGATCTCGTTTCTCTTCTAGAGGTCGTGCGATGTGTTCTCTTAGGCACGTTTCCTGTATTTTTCTCCAAAAATTGCGTGGCATTTTGAGGTCTATTTTTGCTTGCGTCTTCTGAAAACTACCGCGTTTTTGAAGAAGTTTGAGCCGCCTTTTTTTACAAAGATTCTAGCCCGCGTTTTGTCAATTCCTTCTGGTCACAGTTGGTGCTCTTCAAGGTCGCGTTTTCTATAATTTTTTTGCCCGCGATTTCTACAATTTTCTGTGCATTCTGGACCTGCGTTCCGTACCTAGGGTTTGCTAAAAATGTTTTGTTGTTTCTGCAACTCGGCCAGGGTTTTTAAGCCTTAGTTTCAAGCCCGTTTTTTATTCTGATTGTAGATTCTTGGTGGGTTTTTCTAATATTTTTCCGAGTCTCTGTCGAAATTTTCTGGGTCTTCCGAAAATTTTACCCTTGAAATTTGTGCCAAGTTTTATGAGGTGATGGCAGTTTGAAGAAATTCTTTTGGAGCCAGCTTTGACAATTTTCTTGGAAAATAAAAATTTGGAAAGAGTTTTTGAATTTTTTTTTTCAAAAATTTACATAGAATTTTGGATTACCTTGTTTTTCGTGCTTTGGAAAATGGGAGGTATGGCGTCTTTGTCCAATATTATGTTGGAAAGTTCGTAGAGGTTCAATGGAAAGAATTACAACACGTGGAAGTAGAGGATGCTTACCATCTTTGAGTACCGGTGTTTGGATGCGCTTGTTCTTGGTATAGAAGTTCGTCCCACTGCTACTGGGAAGGATCATGACAAGTATGATGGAAGTAATAGGGAGGCAACCATGCTTCTTAAATTATCTATCGCCGATGAGATGTTACCAGAAATACCATTTGGTAAATCTGCTGCAAAGATCTGGAAGCATTTGAAAGATTTTCATGAGACCTCAGACAAGGGAAGGGCTTTCTTTCTGAAGAATATGCTCTTTTCTGTTATGATGGAAGACCAAGTGTCTTTGTAGGAGCACTTGATGAAAGTAAAAAATATTCGCGATCAATTGGAGGCCATTGGTCGTAAGGTAGAAGAGAAGGATATGGTGGTGATCACTTTGAAAAGTTTGCCACGTTCCTACGAGCACTTCATTGAAACACTCAACATTACATCCACCAATGTTGACTTGAAGTTTGATGAGATGTGCAACAAGATTTTGTAGCAGGATCGGTGGAAAAAACAATTTGGGAGCAGCAGTGAGTCTCCTACTGTTGAACAATTATTTACTGCCAAGGATTTTGGCAAAGGCAAGTCCACTCAGTAGAAAGGACGACGCAATTTGGAGGGCTCCAAGAAGTTTTTTACTTGCCATTATTGTGGGAAGATTGGTCGTATACAGAGGTATTGCAGAAAGCGGTTGGTTGATGAGAATTCCAACCAGGAAGCATCTTAGCAAAGTGCTCACGTAGCGGAGCAGACTGAGTAGGAGTCTGCACACTTTGCATTTTGATGACCATCACAATATGGGTAGACTTAATTTTTAGTTGATAGATTAAGCATTAAGGGGGGGTATTAAAATAGTAACTAGCATAGTTTAATGTTCAATCACGTTCCTTTAATTTAGCTTTGTAACTCGTGTTACTTCTTCCGTTATTTTCCGTTTTTGCTAAAATCACGTCTCCGTGATTGTTGGTTGCCTGCATTGTAATCTATATATTCTTTGCTTAAGTAATATATAATGAGATAGTTTTTACCAACACTTTATTTCCCTCAAAAAAATTTGGAGGGTTAGAAGACTACTTTGAAAGTATGGTTGATTTTCCTGATTTTCTCTCTTTTGTTGGTCTGATTGATATTAATTTCCAAGGGTTGGCCTTTATGTGGTCTAATAGAAGGCAAGTTAACAATTTGATACAGGTAAAGTTGAACAGGTTTCTTATTTCTAATGGTTGTAATATTTTAGCTAGACTTTATTTGTCCACTTTGCCAAGGACATGTTCAAATCACAATGCTATTTTGCTGAGTTGGACTGATGCTGTGACTAAAGGTCCTTATCCTTTCAGGTATGAAATCATGTGGGCCTCTGACCTTTATTTTGGAGATCTTGTGGAAAAATGGAATACTCCTTGTAACAATACCCCTATGTTTCACTTTGATAAAAAGTTGAAGATTGTTAAAGAGTGTCAAAGGATGGAATAGATTGTGTTTTGGGAATATCTTCACAGAAAATAAAAGTTGATATTGTAATTACACAATTATGACTATCAATTACGTTTTCATGGTATCAGAGCTCAGGCTCGAACCTGATTAGTTTTAGTCGATTTTTTAAATAAAAATTGAAGATTTTTTTTTTTTAGAAATTTTTGGAAGTAAAAGTTTTTTCAAAGCCGATTTTTTTAAAAGAAGTTTTGGAGACAATTTTTGTGGGTTTTTCAAGTCAAAACTTGTGAGGATTTTCTTGGGTCTTTTTGTCAAATTCTTTGCAGAGTTCGGTGTTTTTTTCTGCCGGTTTTCAGGGCTACTTGTGTGCATGAAATTGCATGGGATTTTTTCCTTTTTGATCGACGGGGTGAGATCTATGCGGTTGCGTTTTTCTGTGGCCGTTGCGTGAAGTTTTCTGGGTCGTTTTGTTATGCATTTTTTTTGAAGATTTCTCCTGGTCGTGGACGCGCTTCTTAATGTTGTTGGCACCGTTTTTCAGCTCTTTTCTATGCGTTTCTTCTTGCATTTCGAAGGGTGAACTTTCCTTTTTGACGGATTTGAAGTCTAGTTTCTACGTGAATTTTGTCCATCTTTTGGCCACGTGACCTCTGGCATTTGTGGGCGTTTTTAAAATTGCGATTTTCTGTAACTTCTAAGCCGTGTCTACTGGGTTTTGAAATTTTTGGATGATATCTGGTCGTGACGAGTTCTCTGTGCTAGGGCGATTCTGTAGATTTGTGGGTTTCTAAATAATTGTGCCTGATTTTTGAGGATTTGTTTGAAGAACCTAGAGTTTTTTGTGCTCGGTTTGTGGTGATTTTCCAGTTTTCATGGCAGCCTGAAGGGTTGTTTTGTACAAATTTTTTGACAATGTTTTTTTTCTGGTTGAAAAATAAAAAATCCATGCAAAGATTTTTTTCTGAAAAAATTTACTAGGTGTGTTTTATGAAGAGTTTTTTGACGATTTTTTCCTATCTAAAAAATCGTGGGTTGCTGCTAGGGTTTGCAGACCAGTTTTTTGGGCGATTTTTTCCTCAACAAAAAATCGTGAACCTGAAGATTTTAAAGAGTTTTTGAAATTTTTTCTATAAAAATTTTGCAGTTTTTGAAGGTTTTTCTAAAAAATCTTATAGTTTATGAGCCTCTTTTAAGACTATTTTTTAAGAATCGTGAGTTGTGCCAGCTGATTGTCTAGGGTTTGTGCCAATTGATCACAATGTTACCTCATTTTTGGAAAATGGGAGGGATGGCTGCTTTGTTTAACGTCATGTTGGAAAGTACGCAGAGGTTCAATGGGAAAGTTATACTATCTGGAAGTAGAGGAACCTCACAGTTTTCGAGTGCCGGTGTCTTGATTTGATTGTTCTGCGGGAAAGGATTTGTAATCACAATGTGGTTTTGCTTCTCTAGTTATCAGTCATCGATCATATGTTTCCAGAAGAATTTGGGTAGACTAAGTTTATGTTTGTACGATAACCATTAAGGGAGGGTATTAAAATATTAAATGTAATATTAATGGTCATCTTAGCTTTAGTTAGTTTTTAGTAACTTTAGTTGTTCTATATCTTTCAGTTTCTCACTTTAGTTAGCTTTTGTTAATGATGGTTTCTTTTTAGAAACATCGTCTTGTAAATTTCTTTATAAGGAGCTTTCGTCTCCTCTTGTAATTACACAATTATGAATATCAATTATTGCTGTACGGATTCATACAAAGGATTTTGATGATTTTTTCAATAAATTTGTGCGTCTATTTTTTGTAATTTTTTGGCAGATTTTTTAATAAAATTCGTGGGTGTTTAACAATTAAGAATTGCACAAGGTTTTAAGACTCGTTTTTTGATGACTTTTTAGAAAAATTGTAATTTTTCAACTCTTTTTTGGCGATTTTTGTACAAAATTGTGGCTGTTTGTGGAATTTTTGTAAATTTTTTCCGGAATTTTTTTGCAGATTTTTTCAATTTTTTTGCTATTTTTTTAATAAAATCGGTTATTTTACTTTGCTGCTTGGGTTTTGCAATTTTTTCCCAAATTATTTTAGTGGTTTTTCTACCAGCAATGAGTTTCTTCATTTTCTGTGATTTCGAATTGTGGGAGGGATGGCTTCGCAGCTAGAGGTTCACTGGCAAAAATTATAACACTTGGAACCAGAGGATGCTCATGATCTTTGAGTACAGGTGCCCTAATCATATCATCCGTGGTACATACACTTGTCCAACAGTTGTAGGTAAAGACCAGGACAAGTTTGATGAGTGTAATCGTGAAGCCGTCATGCTCATTAAATTATTAGTAATAGATGCAATGCTTCCAGAGGTTCCATTAGGCAAAATCTTTGCGGAGATTTGATCACACCTGCGAGATCTACGTGGGACATTAGATAAAGGTAGGGCCTTCTTCTTGAAGAATATGTTGTTCTCAATCATGATGGATAAGAAATTGTCTTTGTAGGATTATTTGATGAAGATCAAGGACATTTGCGACCAATTGTTGGCCATAGGTCACAAGATGGAAGAAGATATGGTGGTTATAATGTTGAAAAGCTTACCACGGTCATATGAGCATTTCACCAAAACACTCAACATCACATCTAACAATGTTGACCTAAAGTTTGGTGATTTGTGCAATAAACTCTTGTAGCAGGATAGATGGAAGAAACAGTTTGGTAGCAGTAGCGATTCATCGAGTGTGGAATAGGCCTTTATAGCCATGGACAAGGGCAAAAGCAAGTGGCCTTAGAATAAAGGTCAAGTGAATTTCGATGATACTTAAAAGAATCTGAAGACTATCACATGTCATTATTGTGGTAAACTTGGTCACATGAAGAAGCACTAAAAAAAGCGGTTGGCTGATCAAAAATCCAACTTGGGAGGGCCTCCACAAAAGGCTCATGTCGTAGAGCGTTTTGAGCAAGAGTTATCCTTCTTTACTTTCATGGCCAAACAATCAACAAATCAAGTCAATTCTTTTGCATGGTACATTGATTCTAGAGTGTCTCGACATTTTACACACATGAAGTATTGGTTCACTGAGTATACGGCTTACTTAGATTCAATGATCTTCGGTGGTGGTGAGAAGTATACAATTGTTGGTAGAGGCAATGTTCAAATATCCTTTGGAGGGAAAAATCTTCTTTTCCTCAATGTATACTATGTTCTTGGGCATGGAGCTCAATTTTCTCGCAATGAGTTAGATTATGCGCCACTTTCCTATGTTGGATGTCATTTTCACCACACACAAGTGCCATATTTTTGACAAGGATTCCAAGAAAACCATTGCAATTGGCATAGAGGATCATGGTTTGTATCGGCTTATTGATACCAGAGAGCTTCAAGAGCATGCATTGGCAGCCAAGTGTTCATCTGCTATTAGTACTCTTTGGCATCAACGTTATTGGCATCTCAACTTGTCTTATCTCTTTCAATTGGCTCGAGAGTATATGGTAGAAGGTTTACTTGAAATCCACTGGCAGCTACAAGGTGTTTGTGGAGCTTGCCAAGCAAGGAAGCAACACAAAACTTCATTTCTAGATGGATTGCCTTGGAGAGCATCGAGAGTTGTTTCATGCAGATGTATGTGGACTAATGAATACAACATTGGTTATTGGTGCGAGGTATTTTCTTTTGTTTGTAGATGATTTTAGTACGAAAATGTGGGTGTTTTTCCCAAAATAAAAATCAGATGTGTTTAAGGAATTTCAAAAGTTCAAATCATTAGTAAAAAAAGAGTTTGATTTTTCAATAATCACTCTTAGATCTGATAATGGAGATGAATTCTGTTCAAACGAATTCATAGGATTTTGTGTTAAACACGGGTATCAAATGTCAATTCACGACACCCTATACTCGAGAATAGAATGGAGTGGTTGAGAGAAGGAACCGTACTATTATGGAGATGGCTTGGTGTATATTGGAGAACAAGAGTGTTCCCAAAAGTTTTGGTTAGAGGCAATTTACATTGCAGTTTATCTTCTCAATAGGTCTCCAACATAGGCAATGAAGGAGAAGACCCTAGAGGAAGCATGGTCTGGTAGGAAACCAAACGTGAGTTATTTTAAGGTTTTTGGTTCTACTACATATTTCTGGATTCCAAACGCAAAGAGAACCAAACTAGACTCCAAGAGTCAAAAGTTAATTCTTACAGGGTACAATGAAAATCATAATGGCTACAAGCTGATTGATGTGGACACTGATCACTTGATATTTAGCAAGGATGTAGTGATTGATGAAAAAGTTGAACCTTTTCAGCTGCCTTCTAACATCAAGAGTACTGAAGATTAGCCATTGAAGGCTAACAATTTAGGTGTCCAACTTCCATTAGGTACACCTGAAGGGGGGACTCTAATGATTTTGAACGTGTAGCTAATGGAAGTTGGACACCTAAATTGTTAGCCTTTAGAGACTGATCTTCAGTACTCTTGATGTTAGAAGGGAGCTGAAAGGGTCCAACTTCTTCATCAATCACTACATCCTTGTTGAATGTCAAGCGATCAGTGTCCACACCAATCATCTAGTAGGCTTTATGATTTTCACTATACCCTGTAAGCATTAACTTTTGACTCTTGGAGTCCATTTTGGTTCTCTTTGCGTTTGGAATCTTGATGAAGGGAATCCAATGCTCTGATACCACTGATGAAGGGAATCCAGCATGCTCTGATACCACTAATGAATAAGGAGACTCTCCCTTTAAAATCTGATTACAAACACACAAAATATGCTATGCAAAAAGGATGCAAATACATATAAAGAACTGAAAATGAAAAAAAGAAATCTGCAACTTTATTTCATTCAAATATGCAAATGGTTTACATCAAAATGAAACTCATGGGCTCCTCTTCAATCCTACACGCAACACCTACAACAAATGTGTCTTCAACAATTTGGCATAATTTCGACAGCATCTGGGTATGCAAACTTAACTTCTCCAAGTCCCCCTCTCCAAATGAAAAGGCATCAATAAATAGAGAAGGTACATGGAGAAAACCATTCATGGTTTCACAAAACAACCTTCTAGAACCATCTTGAAAAATCCACGCCCAACTTTTGGGAGTTACAAAATCTGCAAATAGAAATGAAGTCCAATGCATGCCATCCTTCTCATGGGTGCCTAAACTTTGTGCAATTAGATTTGGTTGTTTATGACATCTTACAACCTCTTACAAATTCCTTACAGCTTGTCAGTTACACTTTACATGCAAAGGCATGCAAGAAACATGCAAGATTCTTTGCATCCCACTTTATGACATTTTATGACACATGTACATGCAAACCATGCCAAAACCACTAAAAGACAAAACTATTTGTCCTCATCCTAATGTGGACGCCCAAATGGAATATTCCTCCACTATATGCTTTTACCACTTTACCGAGGCCTCTTTCCCATCAAATTTACATTTATAATTTCACACCAAGGGAATTTACATTGTTGCAAATTAAAATAGTATTCTCCTAATCCCTAAGCCCTTGTTGAAAATGAACAAAATAAAATAACAATATTTTTGGTGATGGAAGATTGCTAGTGCCCCTAGATGCTCCTGCATCAAATCCAAACATATGCAATAGAACCAAAAACCTTAAGATGACTCACCTTTGGTTTCCTGCTAAACCATGCTTCTTGTAGGGTTTTCTCCTTCACTACCTGTGTCGGAGACCTGTTGAGAAGTTAAACTACAGTGTAAACTGCCTTTGCCCAAAACATCTTGGGAACACTCCTGTTCTTCAACATACACCAGGCCATCTTTGTAACAATACTATTCCTTCTCTCAACCACTCCATTCTATTGTGGAGTATAGGGTGTGGTGAATTGACGTTTGATACGGTGTTCAACATAAAAGTCTGTGAATTCATTTTAACATAATTCACCTCCATTAGCAAACCTAAGAGTGATTAATGAACAGCCACTCTTTTTCTACTAATACTTTGAACTTTTGAAATTCCTTAAACACATCTGATTTTGCTTTTAGGAAAAATATCCACATTTGCAGACTTAACAACAAAATTCCAAACAAGATATTATGCAAATGTAAACTGTTGTAAGACATATATTTTAGGGCGGCATTGTTTATGTTATTTTTGATGAGAACTTTTCAAGGGTCATCAGCTTCAAAATATTTAATGATCCACGTAGTGGTGAAAGCAATACCATGAACCTTTAGGTTCTTCAACTCTCTTTCACCATACTTCCTAGGAAGACAACACCATTTCCATGTCACATGTCATTTCCTATTTCCTTTCCCACAAAGATTTTTTTTAACAGTTTTATGAATTTTTTCCATTTGATAACTCCTAAAAGTCTATGCAGAAGCATAGTAGAGATTGAATGATGCAAAAACTTTCTTACAAACCTGAAACCTATTTGCAATAGAAAGCATATGACCTTTTTGTTTTCCAAATTTCTTTTCAATTTTCATTTCTTATAGAGGAGAAACAACGGAAGGAATTCCCAAATTCTAACAATTTTATTAGGACCATTCCATGCCCATCAAATTTTATTAAACCAATTTGGAAGAGAATTATTCCATCTAACAACCATGAATTTCCAAGTAGACAGCTTAGAGCCAGAAGCAATACAGTACAAATTCAATTTTTTTGGTCAGGTTTGAAAAGTTATCTTCATCAATAAGTAGAAAAATGGATGTATCATTAGCAAATTGATTATCAATCAATTTTTTTCCATTACGAAGCATAAGACCTTTCATAGCAAGAACAAAAAATTAATATTTGACTAAATAATGAAGGGCTTCTGTAGCAATAACAAATATGAAGGGGCTAAAGGACAACCTTATCTAATTGAACCATTAATATGTACTTGAGTATTAGCATCTCAAAAGAGAATATTAATCCATCTACAAAATTCCTCCTTAAATCTAATACCAACTTAATTGCTCCGATACCACTGTAATATTCTGGCCAATATTAATGCAAATATTTTAAGGCAAATCTAAATGTATTTATTTGGGCCCTTATTACCCGCTAATTATTAAGGAAAATATTTTGGCTATTTCTATTTCAGAATTTAAATATTATGAAAGCCTAGGCTATTTTAACATTTAACTAGTAGCATTATTGATTTAATATTATTCTTCAGAGTTAAGTATTTGACCAAAAAATAACAAACTCTAATCGATTCTTCTAGAGGCTAGTAAACCCAAATTTCATTTAAATTGACACAAATAACAGAAAACCCTAATATTATTGGTTGGGTTTACAAATAGATGAGACTGCAAATTTAAATAGTTTGCCCTAATCTACTAAACCCATATTGCAAACACGATTCTACACTTTAGTGAGGATTACCTAGACTGCAAAGCAGGTTCACTGTTGTAATATGTTAATCAGGTTTGTAATACATTACAATGAAGCCAACATGAATTTTATTGAAAAGGGGACACTGCAAGTTACTAAAGAAATAGTATATTTAGGAGATCTTGTACAACTCAATATTCTAAACATGTTGCTCTGAGTGTTTTCCATGGGAATCCCTATTGGCCCTATACTTTCTATATTGTGTAAATGTACAGTTGTCTGAATTGGCCGTATACTTTCTATATTGCAAGCTTGTAAAATTTCGTTGTCTGAATTAAGTCATTTACTTCTTGCTTGATATGTTTCTGTTTATTTTTGAAGTCAGTCTTGGGATTTTTTATCTCTTTTCTTATGTGCTTCTTTGTTTGTTTTGAATTTTTAATCTCCTGGTCAGTATTTTGCTGTTGTTATGTGACATTCTTCTTTTATTCTTTCTTGAGTGACATAGCTAAGACTTACAAAACCTTTCATGCTTGTTAAAAGTGTTTTTTTGGTTTTTCTGCAGGAACCGAAAATCAACACATACACAGAGTTCAGGGATGACGTGCTACCACGTGTCAAAAGCCTTGGCTACAATGCTATCCAACTTATGGCCATTCAAGAGCATGCTTACTATGCTAGCTTTGGGTTCTTCCTTTGGCTCTTTACTTTGCTAATTCTCAGATGAAATTTCTTTGTTTCAATTAAATATTTGTGTATGTAATAACACGGGAAGAAAATTCTCTGAATGATCTCAGATGTCTAGTAGATCTTTTTGTAGGAGGTGACTGTTAGTTTGGCTTGCCATGTTTTGATGTTACCATTTGAAACAGCATAATAGATGGAAAGGAATAGAACAACTAAGTACACAGTCCACTCATACAGAAGACATTTAACATCTAAAAGAACACATATAAATCAAACTGTATTGAAGATATGTTCTATATTATTAGTTCTTGATTGAATGTGCATGGTTAGTTATTCTCTATTCTAGGATAAGACCTTTGATTGCCTTGCTGATGAATTATGCATAGCAGGAATGGCAGTTAATTGGTCGGACGGTTTACAATGATTGTCCACACACAAATCTCCCCCTCACTGGCTGACTACTTTAAAATTCAAACTGCTCCCTATCTATTTTATAGCAAACTACAAAATGCAAAACCTTACCAAAAGCATTTAGTAGATGCAGTAGTTACCAAATGAATAAGTTTACATGAATAAATATGAGTTGTGAATAAAGATGTCATAAGAGTAAATAGTAACCAAATGAAATTTATATATAACATTTGTAGAGGTATTTATGACGTTATACATCAATAAAGTACTTCTTGTCTGACATCAATGTTTTTAACTGTTTTATTGTATTGTCTTTGACATTTTTAAATTTACACTTTCTACATGGTATTAGGCCAAGGTGATGGGATTTAGGATAAGTTGATGGTCTTGCTACAGGGATAGGTATGAGTTTAGAGTTTGGGTACACTGGTACAACATTTTTTTCCTAGAGTACGTTGACAGGTTTATATATATATATATATATTAAAGATTTAAAAAATTATAAAAACATTAATATTCATAATTGCCAATAAATAAAATATTTAAATACCTTATAATTTGTAGAAAAGAAAATACTCGTATATTCACGATATGATAATTCAATGATTTGTCAAATGTCAATACAAAATGAAAACTACATTCAATATTCAATAATTTTCATATTTCTGTTCGTTAAGAGCATCAAAGCCAGCATTTTGTTTAATTTCATTTGAACCACAATCAGCTACAGTGCCACTCCGACTAGCCATGTCATACACTGAAGTTGCCTCATCTATAGATATTAGAGACAACCATACATATTATCAAAACCAAGTTAGAGGAACAAGTGTAGTGTTAGATATATGACTAGAGTAAATGAGACCTTTAATATTGATTGTCATAAAACATTATTGAAATCCTTGGAAGATACCTTTTAACAACATTGTCTTGATAAACATAGAATGGCTCCCACTGTATATGAACAACCTTAATTGTGTCCAAAATCCAAACATCAATCTCAATTTTCCTACGTTCCATGATGTTTTGGGGATGGGGACAAGAGGAGATGGTTGGATGTGTTTCGGGGATGACAATCTAGGGGACAATTTTTGTAGGATGGTAGGGGGATGGTAGATTTTATATATTTATATATAAAGAGATACTCAGATTTTTACATGTTTAACTATACATAACACCAAAATATAAGTCTAGATCATGTTGGATTTTGTCATTGATGTCAAAGGTGGACAAGGTCATCATTGATGCCAAAGAGTTTAATGTAGAGATCGATGGAATATGTATCATTGATGTGAAGATGCATGAACAAGATTGTGGATATCAAAGAGTTCGTTGAGGAGATTGTTGGAAATAATGTTGTCACTGATGTCAAAAGAAAATGAATGTTATGCTGATTTAATGACAATGATAAGCCAGATGTTATGACATTGATAGATTGGATGGCAACTATGATTACATCGCCAAAGTTAAGAGAACGAAAATCATATTCTACATGCAATGATTAAAGAAAATAACAAAGGTTGCAAATATATTGGACAAAAGAAGCACTCAATATTACAAGGCAATGAATTATATAAAAGTAGCGATTCCATGGAAGTAACTATTAATGAATAAATTCAAAATTACCATGATACTGGCTGACCAATGAAGGAATGATATACACAAAAAGGCAGTGCTGAGTTTGGTTTAATTGTGGGCCGACCTTCCCTATTGTGGCGCTCTCTTTTGAGCGGTCAAAAATAAATCTGAATAATGGTAATGAAGCCGATCCTATTCTAGAAGACACACCTTTTGAATTGCACCTTTTGGAAATAGTATAAAAGAAGATTAAATGGTAAATGGAAAAACAAAAAATTCAAATAAAAATTATGTGAATAAAAGCAGATCTAAAGGAAGAAAAGAGCAGAAAATGAACTCTAATTCTGATGTGTTCAAATAGAAAATGTGTGATTAAACATAAAGAATAATTTTAAATGATTTATATCTGATTAAAAGGAGCAGATTAAAAGAGATAAAAAGGGCAGAAATGAAGAGTATATCAGATTCATATTAGAGAATATATGCAGCCTACGTGTGAAGGAAAATTGCAAATATATATGACAAATATAGGTGAAAATTAAGAGCAGATTGTAAAGAGAATTAGAGCAGATTGTAAGGCAGAAATTTATGTAAAGATAATGCCATGATTATGATCAGTTTCATGCATGATTTGGATCAGACTTGAAGGGAAGTTTGTGATTAGATTTGAAAAGAAGGTTGTTATGTGATCGTGGATCAGATTTAAGTGTGAAGCAGATTTATAGTTGCATGAGATTTGTGTTTTTGGTGAAGGAGTTTGTTATATCAGCATTGAAGAATTGAAAAGGTTGAAGCCTATCAAATAGAGGTTGGAGCCTCTTCTGGCTTGATGCTCAGTTTCTGTGTGGGGGTTGGAGCCTATCAAGTAGAGGTTGGAGCGTCTTGCTGAGTTGGAGATCAGTTGGTATAGAAATTGGAGACTTTGATTGTAGGTTGGAGCCTACAAGAAGAAGATTAATCTATAATATATAAGCAATATTGTGCCATGGTTTTCTCCCAAAAGGGTTTCTACGTAAATCGTGTGTTCTCATTGTGTTTCTAATTGCTAGATCTTACTTGAATGTTCTTATTGTGATTGGTTAAATTTTGAAAAGTAAAAAGATTGTTTGATTAACCTCCTCCTCTGTCCCCCTCCCCCATCTTAGTATCACCATATGCTCAACAAATCATAGTTCACATACTTGGACATGGTAGACCAAAGCCCAACAACTTAAAAAAAATACTTAAACTTCTTAAAAAAATATAATTTTTATGTGAAATACAGTTATAAAATGTATCAAATGAGTTTGGTGGGGGTAGCACATCTAGCAAAGGTCTTAGGGCAACATCCCCAATGGGGTCAATGGGTGGAGCCCCCACCACCAAGTATGAAGGATTTTAGGATCACATAGGCCTTCATGGTCCAGGTCATTTTCATAATTTTTAAAAAGAAATATTTTATTTTTTGAATGTGAAAATTGCATTTTTTTCATGTTTTTTATGCATTTAGACTATATCCTTTATGTATATAGACTCTTTTTTCTGCATTTTGTCCACATCTACTTGTTATTCCTGTTCATGGTGAGTTTTTCAATTGGACTTGCCAAGTGCTTGCCAAAAACTCAATAGGAATTCATTCAAAACTTGTGACTCCAACTTTGTGATCGGTGCTAGAATTTTTTGTTGAGTACTTGGCGAGTAGTAAAACTATGGTTTCGACATTCATATCATATATCAAATTCAATTTTATAATTAAATCAAAGATTTAGAATGTAATTGACATGGCTAAATCAATCAATGAATAATGTAGGAAGTCCTTCATGTTCCATGAAGATGCATTAGCAGTTAGGCAAGGAAGTGAAAGGAGTTGCTATGGAGGTGGAGGAAGAGGTAATGATAATAGATTATAGGTTGGGGCCAGAAGCAAACCTTTGAACGCTGAGGAAGTGGCTCTGTGTCATGGATTGGTCTCACCAATACATCCTCTCTCTCCACAAATATTCGTTGACAAAACTGTGAAGCTCTTGGATTTATTGCTACACATCTAGAGAAATTCTTTGCCAGAAATTTCCTTGTTTGTGACTGAGAATATGAGAGACAAATTGTTTTTCCCTGGCCAAAATCCATTGTCAACTGATTGAGTGCATGACCATTGGTGTGCAAATATAAAAGACTTTTTTCAAAAGCCAAAAGGCTGGTTTCACAATCCTGACAGTTCATTTATCACCATATTAGACGTTTAAGTAATTTGGCTGGAGACGTCAAAGAGTTTCTTAGAATCTTATATATTTAATCTATATTTTAAAATTTTATGTGTTATTGTTAATAACTTAGTATATCACAAATCAAATTTTAAATATATTTAGTATAGTTTATTATTAATATATATGAAAATAAATATTATATATTTACTATATTATACATTATAATTATATTAAAATATTTATTATTATTAGATATTATGTGTGCAACCAGTCTCCTGCCATCTCCAAATTTAGGTCCTTGGTCCCCCTGTCCCTAAAACTCAATGCTCATCCCCCTTATCCCCCCATTTCGAAATTCTTTTAATTGGAACCTCTAGGCATATGCAATTTGGCCTGTGAGACTTGAGTTGTTTGAAGTGAAATTACTGGATATGCAGACTGTTATTAAATTTAAACACTTGACTGTCATTGTTTTATGGGTGTTTCCATTGATAAGTTTCTACCACCTTTTTTATTCTCATAGTAAATATAAAAGCTTAAATCTAATAATCATTTGTAAAATGTTCTATGCATCCATATGCTTCAGTTTTTCTACTTGATCTGTTCTGTTTATTCCTTGTATTGAGTTCATATAATTTATTTGACTTTTTTCCATGTATATTTAAAATTCTGCAACTTTCTGTTATTTCCAAAGGGTTAAACTCACTCTGTGCTTGCTTCCATTATGTGTTTTATGCATGGTATCTCATTGTTGCTTTGATCAGATAAATATGCTCTGTTCTATATGCATATATGTTATCAGTTATCACTTAGCAGACCAAAATTATTACTCCGAATTTCTGACCTAGATTTGAATTTTATGTTATCAACATCAAATGTTTGTATAATATGCTCCAGAGGCACATTTGGACTCAGTGCTTGTTCATAAAGAAATATTTGGGAGTTTACCTTTTCTTATACTTTCTGTGATGATAGCAATGAACATAGAATTATCACTTTACATGCATTTCAGTGTCCCATTGATCTTGAGATGCAAATCTTTGGGAGATTAACTACTTCGATCTTTTTTTTATCATGCTATCATTGTCAGCAATTTGAACTAAAAAAAAAAAACATTGGAGGCTTGACTTATCATTTTATTAAGCTTCTTCAGACATATTTTTTTGATATTTTTGTTGAATGTTCCATTTCCAACAGGTACCATGTGACAAATTTTTTTGCTGTTAGTAGTCGCTGTGGGACTCCTGATGATCTGAAGTCTCTTATTGACAAAGCCCATGAGTTGGGTCTGATTGTCCTCATGGATATTGTGCACAGGTGTTGTAATGGAGTTTTTTATTTTGTTTTGTATTTTATATTTTACTAATTTTACTCAATGATTGCAACTCCTGTACTTTCTACATGGTCTATGTAAGTTTATGCTACATAATTCTAGCTGCTTGTGAATATGCCCTGTCAGAAGGTATTTTAATAGGTTTTTTATGGTATATGTCAACGTATTTTTTGGACTGAATGAAAGGAGATTTTTTTTCTTAAGACAATTGTTATGCTCAAGTTTTGGAAAAGTGGGCGGAATCTTGTAATAGGCATAGACAACTTTGTTTTGGATGATATCTGTAAGAACCTTTTCTATTGATGTAAGTGCTGTAAGAGTGATAACTCATGAATATTTTTTTTGCATTATGAAAGCAACTTTTAGGATACATTTTGATTTATAAAGGAAGAAGACAAATAATGTGTCAATTATTTCAATTTCTTTTCATTAATTCTTGAAGTGTTATTAAAAACCAGAAAATTATTACATATAGCATATGTACATTAAGCCTTTTGTTCATTTATACGATGATTACTATTTCAATGTTATCACACTAGAATGACTACATAAGATGCACTACATTTGCAGCTTTAGTTCAGTGCATTCCCTGAATGTTCCACCAACAAAATGAGTTGATTTATGCTTTAGGGGTTGCTTTTACTTATGTGTGATCATGCAACACCATGAACTTGTGACATGCATTACCATAACGCAGATTATAAAGTGCAGGGTTGACAAAATACATATACACGAAGATTGCACACAAAATAGTCATTATTTCTGTCAATCTCCATTAATGATATTTTATTCCTTCTTACTACTGTCTTTAAATATTTCAAGCTTGTCTTTGTTCAACATCTCTGTTAAGTAATTTTGCAAGTTGATCTTGAGATGTGTTATAGATCCTTCTTATTTTTTTAGTTTTGTACTTCTATTATGTAATAGTGTTCTTGAAAATATTTGGTTCTAGGCATGTTTCTCTAATTATTGCAAAAGAGATTATTTTCTTATTCTTTCCTCTGAGAGCTGTGGCTAGCAGTTTGGGGGACCCATTTAGGATATCTCATATCAGTTATCAACAAAGGGTGGATTAGGTCAAATGCACAACCTTTGGAGCAGAAAAAAGCAAATATGAGACACATAAAAAATGGGGCACAATTTGAAAAACAATATCTCTGAACTGTGCCATGCTATATCATTGAAGTCCAAAACAGCTGGGGGCACAACTTGAAGAGTGAGGTCAGCATCAACAGAAACACAGACTTCCTCACCCTTGTTGACCTTATCAACTGAATTGAAGCAAAAAGAAAATGCTTCCAACTCACATTTCAATGAAACATATGCCACACTAATTTGCTGATTTGCACAAGGAAACTCTTCCTCGTACACATCAAATCGAAAGTTTTGAAGCTCTGACATATTGTAAAGCTAAGCAACAAGTTGACTATCTTCTTGACCCATGTGTTCCTTTTCAACCTCTTCAATACTTGTATGTTGGGCCCAAGTGAAATACTCAAATTCAGACACACCATCATCCCCAACATAAGAGGTCACATTAGAAGTTCCTTCTACATCATGAAGAAAAATGTCTTACTCAACTCTATTCATTTGAGGGACAATAGGCAACCAACATACTGAGGAGCACACAGGAAATACTGAGAGGGGGGGAGGGGTGGAAGTGAATCAGTATTTCAAAACTTTTAAAACTTTAAAACATATAAACCATATAAATCAGAAATCAGAACATTATCAACAACATAAGACACCATGAACAAGTTGAACACCAGGATTACGTGGAAAACCCTTTGGAAGCCACGGCAAAATATTGCTTTTATTATCTTCAAAGGGCACCAACCCTGGTTACATTAGTGAGCACCAACCCACTAAGAGAACCAACTCTCTGAGAGCACTAACTCTCCTTCGAAGCACCAACTCCGAGAGGCTGAAGCACCAACTTCAGCGTGAGCACCAACTCACAACCAATTGAAGCACTAACTCTAGTGTTGCTGAAGCACCAACTTCAGACTTAAGGAACATTGAAAGTGAACACAAAACTTCTTCCACCTGCACTTAATCACTTCACACAACTTGGTACTCAAGATGTCAAAAACGTACTCAAGACTGCTGTAGCTGATTATTCAGTTCAACATGCTCAAAACTCTTCACAACTCTGCTAACACCTCCGTAAGACTCTATGATTGGTTATTGAGCAGCATCATTAATACCTGAAACAAACTGTGCATACTCCCTCTTAAAGTTCCTCTTTGAACTTCAAGACACCATGATTCTCCAATAAACCAACTGAATAAACTCTTTGTGATAACACAGGATGCAGCTCGTGACAAACAAAAGTTCATGTTAACACCTGCAATCTTCATACAAAGCCATCGACCCTCAAAAGAAAAAATACAGATAAGACTTCAACTCCAATCAACATACCTAGTTCTTTTCATATATCCCTTTTTTAAGATATCGCATGACATACTATAAATTTCTGGGCAGCAACTGATGATCTAGCATTCGCCATTCCTCGTAATTGATCCCTGAATAAAGATTTCATTATCTTCTCTCAAACAACAACTGATAGCGATACCAGATAGCTCACATGCATACACCCATAGCATACTTCACTTGCTTGTTCTTCACATCACAGATGCGACTCCAACTCAATATGATCCTAAGGTTTTCGCAACAGAGCTGAATAATAAAAAATCACCCATAGCATACTTCACTTGCTTGTTCTTCACATCACAGATGCGAGTCCAACTCAATATGATCCTAAGGTTTTTGCAACAGAGCTGAATAATAAAAAAATCACTCCATCCAAAGGCCCGGTATCTTTGTACGGCTTCATGTAGTGACTTGAATAATTTCTCACGTCTCACAAAAAATTCATTGATAACAGCGATTATCACCAAACTTCACAGTATATCTTTCTTTTTTTAACTCAGCCTTTCGACACCCTCTCCCTACTTGAATATTCACCAAAATTTTTCAAATAAGGCAAAGAACATATTGAAACACCAGGCTCCAATTAAAGACGTCTGCATCGAATATTATACTTTAGAAAAAAAATCATAACAACATGCCACTGCACCAAATCTTACACCCACAACTCCTGAAGCTATCACAATAATGAAGTCACAATTTTTTCACTGAAGCATTTTCCATATTGTCCGTGCCTGGAAGGAAGGCGTTACTCATAAAGGCATCACCAGAAAATAAAGTTGACTTAAAACACAATGCCACACAGAAACAAAAGAACATTAGCTGCCTCGTTAATATTTCCGTGAAAGTAATTGCATCTCAGAAAAAAACGTTTCAGCCAGAGATACCACGAATTGGAATGTAATCTGAGCAAGTATAGGAGACTAGTCTAAAAATGACATCAAGGAAGGAGCCGCCCTCTAATTTTGTAGAGAATAGTATTTACTGAGTATATTAAAACAAGTCAGAAAATATATGAGGAAGGAACCGACGATTTAAAAAGAGCTGCCAGCATTCGTGAGACTTAGCCAAAAATAGGAAGCCGCCACCATTAAGGAGATGCCATATCAATACAAGGCGTTACAAATGATTTCTTCATCCGCCAGTCCACAACACGTCTCATCTTTAACATTAGCCACCTTCAAAAAGAGATTAATATAAGTCGACAGGTCTTAGCATAATCTCTAGATTGACAGGTCTTAGCAAGGAAAACACATATAATAATTTCCAGCCACTTCTTTTAATAAATATTACCCGTTATTAAAATCGACCACTCAAATTGACTTGGCATATGAATCATCATTGACTAGGCTGACATGTCAAGAGACATTTCATTTGCTGACAAAGTAGACAAACAAGCAACTGAAGCACACAAGCAACCTGCTGAAGCAGACACCCAACCAGCTCAAGCACACAACTAGGTAGCTCAACATCGAGGCAAGTAGCTCAAGCACTTAAGCAAGCAGCTCAACCAACTTGACATCAATGACAAAACGCTCAACACATACCTTACTATCACATGTACTGATGCACATTTCATTAGCACAAATATTAAAACAATGAGACACTTAAGGTGAAGAACTAAATTCTTCAAATTGTCGCGCTGTTTCAAGTGCACGTGGGCAGTTTGTTATGTTATATATGCTGCTAAAATGAGATCTATGATACATTTCTTCTTCCACGTTCAATACTTGAGCATCTTCATATGATCTTTTTGAAGTGCACTATGCATGAAGAAGCACCAAACAAATAGGTTTTCATATGCATTCACATGATTACCATCTTCACATTCTTCAAGGGCAAGGTCTTCAAATTGAAAATTAGTGACTACACTAATAGTTACTTAAACAACTTTATCATCAAGTGCAACCATCTCTATGTTATCCTGATGCAAACAAGCATCAGTAGCAAATTCAAAATCAGAGACAAAGGAGGGTGATATATCAAACAAAAACTATTTTCTTGTTCACTGTATACATCACAAGTATGTGCACACTCTATGCAAGTAACTTCAAAAGCTATTCCATTTGATTGTTCACTTGTACACACCGCTTCTTCTTTGTCCACACATTGCATTTTCAACAGTAGGGGTTGAACCAATTGTGCCTCATAATTCAAACTTTCTTCTTTTGGAACTTCATGTTTGTGGGCTGTTGGTACTTATCTCTTCTTTACTATCCACTTCTGCATTGGATCCTTCTTTTTCTTTGTCACCTTCCCAACAACATTGTTGTTCTTACTCTTATCTTCTGCCTGGTTGCAAATACTTTCATCACTTGATATTGTGCTCAAAGTTAATGCAATATCCATGCTATTGCTGTTCACAACAACCAGTTCATTACCAACAACCATTGTACTTGAGGATAATGTTTTTGCAATCATATCCCTTTTCACTTTCTCAACGTAATCAAGGAACAAGTATGCCTACTGCATATTCACCAAATTAAATTCTTCCCATATTGAACTTATACCAGCTTCATAGGCTTCAAGGAACATATCTATATAGGCAAGTGTATTAAGTCTAAAGTCATTTGGAATTTTGGAAAGAGTAACATCAAACCTGTGGTTGAAGTCCTTGCTTGACTCTCCTTCTTGCCACTTGATTTGTTTTAACTCTTGTACAAGAACAACAGAGTCTAGATGCAATGCAAATTCTTCTTCAAATGCAGCCACAAGGTCATTCCAAGAAACAAAGGAATGCTCTAGAAAACTTTAATACCACCTTAGTACCTTTCAATGCAAGGACCTAACAAAAAATCTCATCCACATGTTCTCATCTTCAAATTGAATTTTTTTCATAAATTCTAAAAATGCCCTAGCATGTGTGTTCCCTTCATTGATATCACACACATCAAATCTAGGCATCTGGTTGTAGACCTTGGTTGCCATTACTTTTGTTTCATAATCAACCCAAGAAATGCCTAGCTGTTTGTAAAGATTGTCTAGGGAAATGATAAGGGATCGAGTAACTTGAACTTTTGTAGCAGTTGGGTGGACATTGGATTGCAAGGCCTTGATTCTCTCTTCACACTCCTTTTCTTTCCTAGAAAGCTCATTAATTTCTTTCTTTTTCTTTTTTATAAATGCCTGTATGTGTGAATGTGAAATTTTATATGATGCTGGGCTGTATGAACAACATGGATATTCATCCCTATAATGAAGATCTTCCTCTCTACTCATTTAGAGGGCAATTATTCACGAGAGTGGCAAGTTGAACCTTTTGCAATTTAAGCTTTGGAAGATGTTGACAGTGTTCTTGCTTAAGGCGAGACTACACCTCATCATACTCAACATCTTCTCTGTATGACATCCTAGGAGGAAGAGGATATTGTCCAATATCATATGTTTCTACCCATAGTATTTATCCTTATTTGTCCTTCCTAGAGGCATAATATTCTGTTTTGATTGAGCCTTATATTGACTAAAAATCACTGTTTGTTTTAGTTTCTCCTCTTTGAGTTGATATAGCAATTCATCTATTTCATCATTACAATCATATGATGTGCTAGGAGAAGGGGAAGACTAGTAAATAGGATGTGCAGTACAAT
>VDFB02065931.1:0-72613 GCA_007258455.2 Sequoia sempervirens
GGGGAGTTATATCCAAGCCTTTCATCATTATTTCTTCTTGTGATATATATAGGATGAATGATTCCTTGTTCTTGACAACCTAGGTGTTGATCTCAAAAGTTGGCGCTTAGGAGATATAGTTTTGGGAAGTTCTACGAACATGGGACTGAGTTTCTATTCACAGAATGACCTTCGGGATTTTAGAAGGTGGCTCTTCATTTTAACTAAGGGGACTGGTAAAGGGAAGAGATGAAATAAAATGCATACAAAAATATTCTAAGGTGATGCACCAGAACAAATGAATTTTTTTTATCCATCATATAACATATCATAATCTTAGCTTTATGAAATTTCATAGAAATTTCAAAGACTGCTAACATGATCCAAAGATCTACAAATATGAGAAATATTTGAAACTATAAAATCTTTCTATAATAGTCGATAACTAAAAATTATTAATATCAAACACAAATTATAATTCATATTCATAGATAGAGAAAAAAAACACAATACAATGGCCAATTGCGCACAAATTCATGTATTCAATCTTTCTCTTCAAAAATAACTACTAAGGTATGAGAAATTACAAAAATAATCCACTAATTCTTCTAAGTGTTTTTAGAAAAGATGATGAAACCTTAATGCAATACTTCTCAAGGCCTTAAATATAAAATTTTCCCCTCAGTAATGAAAACCATGAGAACAAAAAATATTCCCCCACTTCCTCACCTGCAAGCATCACCATCATGGTGATGGTTGAAATGACCTAACTGGGTAATCATGAATAGCCCACCATAGGTGATGATGATTCCATCTATCCCTCCTCAAATTTCCACTGTAACCGCCTATTAACTTCATCATTAAACCTTGTGTTGGGCCCATCTAAAGTTCCTCTCCTGATGGCGTGCGAAGCTGCCATGTGGCACCTCAACGCATTGCACTATTAGTTTAGTCCTCTAGGCTCGATAGGAGTTGTGCGGCTTTGAAATTTAGCTCAAGACAATATGTATAATTTGAACTTAAGCACAAAAGGGACCCACATATGAAAGCAAATTCTCGAAAAAGGGCCCACAAATTTGGACAATGAATTTTGATTCCCAACTAACTCATGAAGGTTGCAAAGTCTTGAATGCTGAAAAAGAGGCACTGTTTCAAACAATATATTGGAACAAAAAAAACCTCCAGCATATAAGGTTTTATTATAAAATTTCTACAACTCTTGGGGACCTCTGCTTGCAAAGGTGAGAACCAAGAACTCAGGTTCTGCACACAAAATTCTTAAAAATTAAAAAGGGAAGCCCACTGCCCTACAATTTTTGAAGAGCACATAACATAGATGCCCATTCCACTTCGGATGGATGCACCTTATTCTTAAGAACTTTGGAGACCTTATCCAAAGTGATCATATCTTTAAAAGAGAAATTATTTAAGGTATATGCAAAAAACTTCATGCGATACTCTAGCTACGTGAGTGGTTGTAGAATCCCTTCCACCTTCGTAACACTCAAGGATTGACTGGGGCCTTGAAATGCAACTTGGTCTTGATAATTCCATTCCATTATGTTATTCATTTGGTCATCTTATATGACAATATCATCTAGAAGGAAAGGGGAAGGAAACCCTAATTGAACAAGCTACCCTATATGCCCCTTCATACATATGATTGTTTGATCTAAAGCATTTAAACATGCTTTACACTTGAGGGCCACTTTGTTACAATTGAGGAACTCATTAGCTTTCTCCATCATTAACCTCATATCATCTACTCTAGTAGCACTTAAGCATCCTTGGTTGCATTGCATAATTTTTGGATAAGCAATTGCAAGCTTGCAACTTTCAAAGTGACTGATGAGACCGTTTGATCCATCACAAAACTCACCTCTACACTTGCCCTCTAGGAATCCACAATGAACTTGAGCACATGATTCAAGGAAGAAACTATTCCTTTGATCATTTCCCAATGTGGTATATAAAGTTGTTGAATCGTGGGAAGAATATTAGGTTTTTGTGAGTTATGGGACAACTCATCTTTCAATTGTTGGAGTTGTTGGTTTGTCTTGAGATTTATGTTGGCGTTAGTTTTGCATGTCCATAGAATCAAGGATCTCTTTATCCATCAGTGTCAGCACCTGTTCCTTCTGGACTATAGCCTAGACTCAGTTACTTCACTTGATTTTTTTCTCAATATCCTTTTGGGCATGTGTCTCAATCAGCTTCTTCGTTACACTATCGTTCAAATCCTAAGCTTCATCCAATTCCTTTTGGAACTTGGATTTAGCCATCTCCTTATATTTCTCTGCTCTTTGAATTTAGGCCTAGGCTTCATCCAATCCTTTTTCGAGTCTGGCCTTCTCAACCTACTTGACTTCTAGGGCCTCCCTGGTGGCTCCTACTTGTAAATTGTTATACAACTCTAAGATTTCATCATCTTTAGCCCTGAAATCAGTGATCAATCTGTCCACAATAGCCTTCATTTGGGTGAGCTCATTGTCCTTTTTTTGTATTTTCCTATTGAATTTGAGGAGGTTAGTGGAGACCAATTTTTTTATTTCCTCCATTAGTTCAACCTTGTCTTGGAGTGGGCATGGCTAAGGTTTAGATTGATGGTGTCAGTTGAGTAATCCTTTGGTTGCATTCTTAGCCTTAAGGAAATTGGGTGTTATATGAGCCACCATCAATTTCTGATGGATAACATCAAAAATAGTTTCCATTCTTTTATACCCCAAATTAAAAATCTTGCTTCATTGAGGCATTTTGAAAGAGTTAGTAAAAGTCTTGCCAAAAAATTTCAGCAAGGTCAAAAAATGGAAACTTGCATGAAATGCATGTTGGTCAAAAACTCAAAAATTTCAAAATCTAATGATCTGGGTCTACTCAGAGCGAAGTTTTCTACAAACCCAAATCTCAGTTTTTCAACCCTAAATTTTAGGAAATTTTCTAAAAATATAAAGTTTATAAAAATAGACTTTAATCTAGGGTTTTCTAGGTTTCTTCTCAAATGGAGGCTGGAAATTTTTTCTAAAAATAGAATGTTTGACTCTAGGGGTTCAAACTGATTTTAATTGGCTTCAAATACTTCCTCATCAAGCTGGTCTAGTCAGAATCATCAAAAGATCATTTTTTCCCTAATGGGTTTATTCTATTTTTTCATAAGCCAAAATGGGAGCTCCAAGGTCATTAATGGAGGTTGGTCAACTTCCAAGTGTCAGATTTGAGGTCTCAAGCACTGCACAAATAAAGAAACAATGACAGATGCTCGAAGAACAAAGAACGAAGAAGGGAAACTGAAGGAATCTTGAAAGTTGAAAATTTTGACTAATTCTGGAGATGCTATGCATCCTTGCCCAGTCAAGGTGCCTATCCATTCATGCCTTAGCCATTTTTTGGTCTTAGCAAATACGAAACAGTGAGGATGAAGAACATAAAGGAAAAGTTAAAAATTTGGAAATTAAAACTAACACCTCCATGCATAGGCGCCCCTGCTAGCCAAGGGTGCCCATCTTTCCAAGGATTTAAAGGTTAGAATTAGGATTTGTGCCTCCAACAATTTATTCTTAGAATTTTTCTGGCTCTACAATGAATCTAGCAACAAGTCCATCAGATCAATCAGTTAGCTAGGATTGTGGATTGAACAAAGAATTTTTATTAAAGTAGCAAACTGGAAATTGTGAAAATCATACAAAAATATTCTAATTCTAGGAACTTTTGGCACCCCATGTAGCCAAGGGTGCCTAGGATTTTGGAGGATTAGATAATGTTGTTAGGGTTTGTAAATATGTTCATTGTCTTCAAAATTCCCCAGGCTATCCAGTGAATGTCTCAGCCAAATCATCAAATTCATCAGTCACTCGCAGTTGCAAATCAAATAGAGGATAGAGCATTGAAGGTCAAAGTTGAGAAAATGAAAATTCCTAAAAATGAATGTCTAGTGATCATGGGGACCCCAGGTAGCCAGGGGCACCCAAGCTTTTGTGGACCTAAAAGTGGAAATTAGGGTTTGAGACCTACACCAACTTTTCTTCAGATTCAATCCAGCTCTTCAATGCATTCAATGGTGAACTCATTAGATTTGTTAAGCACCAGATATTGTAGATCAAATGAATAGAGAAAATGAAGAGAAGAAATTAAAAAAACACAAGAAAAATATAACTTTGGAGGAGTTGCATGCCCCAGCTAGCTAGGGGTGTCCAACCTTTTGGCCCATCAGATACAATTTTTGGGGAAAATAACCTCTGGAAGATCGTTCTCTGATTTAGTCAAGCTATCCAATGAATCTGTCATCTAATTCATTAGGCCATTCAAGCATCTAGAAATGCAAAATCAATAGAGAATCCATATAAAGGTTATAATTTTTTTTTGAAGGACATCAGAAAAATGGCTAACACTGGGAGCCATGGGTGCCCCAACTAGCAAGGGGCACCTATGATTTTGGGGGTCCAAATGACGTTTTTAGCAGACATTACCTCCAGAACAATCTTCTACAATTCAGCTAGGCTCCACAACGAGATCATCAATCAATTCATGGGATCAATTTGGTGGCTGGAATGAAGATCAAACTGAGGGAATATTATCAAGTAAAAATTAGAAATTTCAAGAAAAATGGCTAACTCTACCAAGTATAGTCACCCTAGCTAGCCAGGGGTGCCCATGAATCAATTCCTTAGTGAAATTTTCAAATTTTTATCATGCAACTTTTTCAACAACGTCCACATTTGATGAACCTACTTAAGATTGGATTCAAAGATTTAAAGTTGGAGAATAAAGCATTTTATTTATCCTCAAAACCTATTTAAGATGTCTTTAGCATTAATTATTCATAGATTTTTGCAGGTGGTGTCTAAAGGAGGAGACAAATAATTTTCTTCATTTCAAGATTTGGAGGCCAAAATGTGGTGCTTTTTCAGAGTTCTTCATATTTTCTAGATTGGATCACACAAAAGCTCGCTTTTTCATGCTTCAAATTTATAGGGCATCATTTTTCAAAAGGGGGTCATATTTTTCAATTTTCAACAATCTAGGTCAGCTTGGTTTTTGATTCTCTACAACTTCAGAAAATTTTATATTTTTCAAGAACTTTCCTTTTCCATGCATGCCCAAGAAATCTTATGTATTTTCAAAATCTAATAAACTGGGTCTCTCTATAACGTGCTTCTACACAATACCTAGCTCTCAAGATTTTTGGGAAAACCCTAAAATATTAGGGTTTCTACTTTTTCAATCAGCCATCAACATTTTCAAAAATTGGATGATTTGGGTCTCTTTGCAATGAGATTCTACACAAAACCCATATCTCAAATTATTTTTGAAAAATATGCCTTTTGAAAGAAGAAAAATTAGTAAGCTATTTTTAGCTTTTATGTAGAACTTGTCTAATCATAGTCGAGTTTACAGTCTAAATTCAAGTTTTTTAGCATGCAGTACTCTCCCATGGAATTCAGAATCAATTCAATGTTGTATCATGATTTAACAAAAACTTTTTAAACTAATTTACATCACATAAAACCAGTGTTCAATTTCCATGCTTTGGAAGACATGGGAAATGTTGCAGTAAGACATCTTGGTCATTCTGGATTACTTGCAACAACTTCAATTCCCAGCTTAGTGCAAAGTCTAGAGTTTGTAATTGCTTGTGTCAAGTATTACAACCCAACAACACAATAAATTCAAGCAACAAATGGAAGAGTTGTTTGTAGCCTCAAGTTGAACATTGTTGAAAAGTTCTTTTCAATACCAACTTAGTTGAAAAATTTTGGTCATCTCCATTAAAGAATGTGAAAAGGTGTGGCACATGCACAAGGAAAAATACCAGAAGAAAATTGCACAAAGATGGTTGAAGAAGAAACACAATAATTTTCCTTAGAACATTGGGTGTGGAGAATTCAAGGAGGAGCTTTCAATAATGATTTCTCTACTCAATCGAGTTACTGATCAAGAAGAATCCACTAAATTCTAGCCTTGTATGTTTTATATCATCTCTCACATCATTAATAAAACATAGCTCTATGACTGGCCAACTTTGATCAGTGATAGTATCCACCATCAAATGACAGAATATTTCAAAATCCATGAGTTTCACATGATTTCCTACCTTGTCTACCTAATGGCCTATCAAGGAAACTTTAGAGGTTTGAATGTTGTAGGAACTTTGGATGTTCAACATGTATATCATCATTACCCATAGCTAGAGTTTTCAGAGTCAACACATCTTTACAAGTGGGTGAATGATGCATTATTGATATATACGGTGAGAGACTTAAACAATGACTTGTATGTACAAATTTCATCAGTTGCCATGGCAACAATGGCGGAGTGGGATAATTGGTTCATCCAATTTCCTACCTTCATCTACATCAGAGTGTATAACTTCTCAAGTACTCCAGTCATGTTGCCAAGATATCCCATAAATGAGGTGGTTTTCATGGAGTTTCTGAGGCAAGTGTATGAAGTTCACATGTTCTTGTGGAATTGAAAGAAGGCTGCTTTTATTTCTCCATTTGAGATGGGTATCTATAGATGTAGATCGTCGGCTGATGCCAAGGCGATGTGCGATGAGTTGTCAAAATTTGGCCTCAAGTTGTTCAACGAGAGGCGATCATACGATCCTCATAGTGTTTTTGCATCCCATCTCAGTTCGAATCAAGCTCATGTGCCCACAGTTGAAGATTTATGGGCTAATTACTAGGATGAGTTTGAGGTGCGAAGTCACAGTAACATGTTTACCCTCCGACAGATAGCCGATTTCCTATCATAGGACATAGAAGGCTTATCTAATGATGATGGAGAAGTACTACTCCCTATATATGCCAAAAATAAAATAGAGCAACGATCGCTTTCAAAAGTGACCACTTTCAAAAGTCAATTGGTCCATCAAAGAAAGCACTTCAATTTAAGAAAGAATGAGCCACATTATTAAGAACAACAAAATATTCCTAAACCTCAAGAGGACGCGAAAAGAAGCTATTTTGGTTGAAGATCCGCCAATAATGTAGTCATCCCTACCTTCTTCTTCCAAACCAAAACTAAGAATGAAGGCTATGTGCCACCCTCCAAAAAGTTTGAAGATTGGTAGAATGGAGAAGAGTGTAAGAAGAAAGCTAGATTTCTTTGATGCAGTTCATCAAGAGCAGCCGATAGTCGTATCAAAAGTTCAACCTGAAGAACCAGTACCACAAGCAAAAGCAATGTCTTTGTCACTTGATTCTCCACCATCATCGAGGTCTTCTCTAATCCAGAAGATGAAGAAGTTGAAGCCGAACCTCCTAGAGAAGTTAGTAAAGACACATCGTCTTGGCTTGAGAATGTCCTAGGAAGGAAGAGGAGGAGGCCTTTGTATTAGTTGAACTTTACAGAGCTTGAAAATGTTTACCAAGAGCCACCAATAGAGAAGCCTAAGAAACAAATTCACATAGAGAAGAATCTAGATAGTTAGATAATTTGAGACTGCTACACCCCTAGAAGATAAAAATATTGATGAGGCTGAAATTGCTGATTTCACAATTGTGAAGGCCAATCTCAGTAGAAGCACTTGGCATACTGATGTGAACATATTCATGGTTGCAGCAGAAAATATAAAGGATAGGGTGCTTAAAGATGGAGAGGATAAGGCAACCCTCAAGGCTAAAAATCAGTAGCTGAGACAATATGTCTCTAATCTACTTCACAACACTTCACAAGCCACTCAATTGCTTCCAAAAGTTCTAGAGTCACTGACTGATCAACACTAGTTAAGACAGTTGGTTATATATGGGAAGCATATGTGGGATTGGATAGAGGATTTTGTCATCAAGGGAAAATTTATGCTTTCAGAGATGTATCAGTTAAGGTATAATGCCCATGATATGCGCCAAGGGATTCAAGGGTTTGAGCAAGGTATGGTGGAGGTGAAACCAATGAATGAGATTATCATTTCCGATTTGAAGACAACATATGATTTAGTGGTTGGAAAAGAACACAAAATATAGACTCTTGCATGGAGAGAACAACACCTCTTCAAGGTGAAAACTTATGAGAGAATATATGAAGAACTAGTTGAATATAGACAGAAGGTTGTTAATGTCCTCATATTCATAAGTGTATTTGTTTCATATATCCCTTATTGGTATCATTATGATGATGACAGTTTCATTGAACTTGATGAAGTGATAGTTGAATTCCAGATTCTTGTTCGTGATAGTTTAAATAGTGATCCTATTGTCGAAAAGATGAGTCAAATTTCCTTGATGTCAAAAAGATTTGATAAAGCAACTGATGAGGTCAAATATTTTCTAAGTTCAATTGCAGAAGGTGAGGAAATCCTAGAAAAGTGGAATATGGCTTTAGATAGTTTCAATGCTCCTGATAGAGAGGCAACTTCCAACTTTGGCGAATGTAGTGGAGATTTAAAGTAGTAGTTAACTTGATGTATTTCCTAAGTTTTCTTGCTATTTTTGTCTCATGCTTATCTACTCTTTGTGAAAGAGAGAAAATCAATTGTAATAGTTTGAGCTTTCCCCACTTTTTGCTTTCAATAGGTTGTTAGTTAGTTGTCTTATTTTAGTTTTAGAAATAAAGCTTGCAAGTTGGCAAGTCTTTTTGTAAAAGCAAGGAGATTGTAGTGTTCCCTACTCCTCGCTTTTGTATAAATAAGGGCAGCCTTGTCCATTTTTATTTAACTATTATTGTGATAACAAATTGTTGAGCCTACTTTGCCTACAAGTTGTTACTCAGTGTCTGTTCACTTAGTGTAAGAGCAAGCTTGCATGCCTGCATTTTAGCTGCAAGATATTGTTCAATTCTTGTGTTACTTGTGTTAAGTGTATTATGCTTTGATCACAAAAATGTAAGCCTATTATTGCTACAATCCTGCTATCCCAGAATTGTAATCATTATTTGAAATTTAAGAAAGGAAATCTTATGCCTGTTTTGTTGCTTTGATATCTCTTAAGTTTTGTTTTATATTTTCTGCTTAGATTATCTTTATTTCAGCTTGCATCAAAAAGTACAATGAGTCTTCAAATGTGTGTTGAGAGAAATATTGTTTAAGTATCTGTGTCAAAGATCATTCCTTGTTTACTTTTAATTCTCAAGCTCTAAGTTCACTTGAGTTGTGAAAAGCACCATTAGAGTAGGCTTAGTCGTAGTTGAAGTTCAAAAGAGAAAATTTCAGCTATGACGTTAGAGTTGTATAACATTGTGCTCTAAGCTAAGAACAAAAAAAATATTGGAAAATTAGTTTAGTTTACTTTCTTTAAGCATCATCAACAAAGAGGAAGCTTCTCATACTAATTCAAAGAGTAATTTATTTGTGTATAGTTTTCTGTTTGTAATCTGTATACTAGAGGAACAAATTGAAATGCCAACAATTTTCTAGCACCGACCGTGGAGCATGAGACATAAAACTTCAAGAAAGCTTATACTTTATGTCATGGGAATGACTCTCTAACATCCTACTGCTCCTATTCAATAGCCTAATCTTACACCTGCTATCATTCAACCAAATTTTGAGCTAATTGAAGGAGAGAAAACAAACATCATTAGTAGCCTAAGGAGTTCCATTTTTGAGAAGGAAACCCCTACTCAGTGGAGAAACACTACTACCATCCTAGATGAAGAAGAAAGCAAATCCGACCTTGTAGCCAGAAGATCATTATTACCATCACTTGCATGGAATTAGAAAACCCTAGCTTACAAGTTTATACAAGGAGGAGAAAAAATCCTCTCTTTCAAGAAGGAAAAGTTGGAGAGTCATCCAACGTAGTTCCTGAATTCAACACAGTACCTGAGATCAAAGAAGAACTTGAAGTCAAGCAAGAGGAACCTCTAACCCAACTAGAAGTGATGGGTGATAACAACAACAATGATCCTAATAACCACAATCGAAGGCGTGCACCCCCATTTCCTTAGGGTAATCAAATTGGACCTTTCACTTTGGAGGAAAACCAGGAGTTACCCAAAGGGTCGAGAAAGCACTTTCCATGGTTTCAAGGTGATGGAACTTAACATCCTGATGACCATATTTTTTCCTTCTCAATGGCTTGCATTGTTTTGCATGTGGCACATGAATTCATTGTTGTGCATCTCTTTGTTGAGACCCTCATGGGAAATGTTGCTAAATGGTTCAACCACCTAGAGCCAGGCTACATTAGAAATTGGGTAACTATGAGCAAAAAGTTCTTGGCAAGATTCAAGCTCACTGAAGACAGTCACCAATTGCTCGCCTAGCTTTCAAATTCAAAAATGGAGGTCAGTGAACCAATGAGAGAATTTATGGTAAGGTTTAATTGCCTAGTCACACATCTTTCCCATAAACTCAGTCTTTCACTTGAAATTCTATTGAGTAGTTTCATAAATGCTCTTCCATTTGAAATAACTTTCTTCCTACTTGATCGGCTAATGAAACATAATTAGATAATGCACAACAGTGTGCCATAGAGATTGAGGAAAACATGATTACTTCTGGAAAGATGAAGAAAAATGCTATTAGGCCTTTGGTTTAGAGTTCTGTGGACCCACTACTACAAACGGTGGCCAATGAGATGACTATTTTTAAGAGACAATTGCCTACTCAACCCGCTTTGCTTGCATTGCTTGTACCACAACCATATCAACCTTAGCAACCATATCAACCTCAACAACCATATCAACTAAGGAGAAATAATTTTTTAGTCTTACAAAAATTATAGGCAACGGGGGCCAGCTTCACCAAAGTAAGCGGCTAAAAATACACAAAATGCAGTATTTTGTTCCTTTCACGAGATTGATGCACATATCGGCTCTACTTGTCCTAAAAACTTAAAGATGAATCAGATCATGGGATTTACTGAAACTGTGCCAAGTTCAAGCTTTGTACCAACACCTAGTTTGAATTTTGTCTTACCACAAACGAACAACTTCGATGGTGACTCCACTATGGGATACTTTGAAAGTGAACCCACTATTGAAGAAGAAGAAGATCCCCGTCAGTATTCTCTTACAGTGAATCCTGAGAATTTTACAACACCTATGTTTACATGAGCTCAACATCTAAAAGCATAGAAAGAGGAAGAAGAGAGATTAAAAGCACAAAAAGAAAAAGAAAAAGAAGTGGCATCTGCTTCTAATCCTAAACCCTCTCAAGAGAACGTGAAAGTAGTGTTGGACTTGCCGTTGCACCAAAAGATTGACCTATCAATGCCCGATACAAGCTTCTGTTAAGAACCATAGGAGGCAGTTAGACCATGTCACAAACCTAAGCGCTAGTGCTGCAAGGAAGACTAAGGGTCACACCTTGCAATAATCCCCCCCAACACAAGCATGGGGTTTGAACATGTGACCAGCTCTAATACCAATTGTTGGACTTCCCATTGCACCAAAAGATCAACCTATCAATACCCAATACAAGCTTTGGTTAAGAACCACAGGAGGCGGTTAGACCATGTCACAAACCCAAGTGCTAGTGCTGCAAGGAAGACCAAGGGTCACACCTTGCAACAAGTAGATGTTACTCAAGACACGTCTTCAACAAAATTTGATATTGTAGACTCCTTGATGAAGACGAAAGTGTAGATTTCTCAGCTGGAATATATCTAAGATCATCCAAAATAGTTAGATAGACTTCTTAAGTTTGTGAAGAAAGGACCTGTCATACAACCAACATTGCTCAAATCATCCATGTCAGTGGAAGACAAGCCCAAACTCTTCTATATATATTTGTATATACAAGGATTCAAACTGAGCAATTGTATAATTGATTCAAGAGCCTTAGAAGATGTCATGCCTCTACAAGTGATGAATGCACTAGGACTTTCATGCACCAAGACAAAAGACAAATTTTATTCATTGGATTCCAAGTCGATGTCGTTGGTCGGACAATTAAAGGATGCTCAAGTGAGGTTGGTGGCTTGTCTAGAGAAAAATATAATGATGACCATCCTAGTGGCTAACATTCCATTTAGCTATGGGATGTTATTGATTAGAAGCTTCTACAAGGACCTCGATGGGGAGATACAAATGGATTGGTCTTTGGTAACTATTTTGTTAAAGAAAGGTACTTTCAAGCTAGAACCAGAGGCCAAGTATTGATTTAAGGTGGTGAAGTCCCAAGATCCTCAAGCTCAAATTTTATATCAAGAAACGGGGCTTGGTACTTATGCTATGCTATCATAAATACTTGAAGAAAGTCAAGAAGTTGCATGTTCCACAGATAAATCAAAAGAAGATCCTAAGATGTGGACTATGTAGTTTTATGAAACTTGTTCCACTACTGGTTCAAGAGCAGGAGTTGTGATAATCTCTGCTAAAGGATGTTTATATCTATTTGCATACACTTGCAATTCTAGTGCACAAATAATATAGCAGAATATGAGGCACTCTTATTAGGTCTCAGGAATGCAAAGGATATGGGTATCAAAAAAATCAAGGTTGAAGGTGATGCAAAGCTAGTTGTGAAGCAGGTTAGAGATCAATTATGAGTAAGAGTGGATCGCCTTCGGCATTACAAAAACATGGTGTGGAATACAATCGACTAGTTCGAGGCATTTGCCATCAAATTCATTCCACATCTAGACAATAGCAAAGCATATGCCCTTGCAATATCAACTTCACTTTTCATGCCACATTTTGACTTTCTTTAGAATGCATTTGCTATTGAGCTTATATGCAAGCCAGTTTTCCCTGACAACTATGATAACTAGCAAGTCTTCAATGACAGTGACCACATAAAAGAGTTTCTTGACATGGAAGACAATTTTAAAGGATCATTCTTTGAGGGAAGTACATCTTCTTTCAAAGAATCAGTAATAGAGGTTTCCAATGTGACAAAAGTTTTAGAAGATGTAGAAAACCCAGAGGAAATAGATTCTAGTATCATCCAGTTGAAGGGTAATAAGATTCCCAAGGGCTTGGTATCCTTAGAGAATATTTTTGACAGGCATGAAAAATTCATTCAAGATCAAAAGAACTCAAGAGATTAGACCTCTGCTAAGTATCATCAAGTAAATATTAGTATAGATGACAAGCCTCAACTTGTTAATTTGGGAAAATGTTGCACTGTAGAGGAGAGTGAGAGGTTTATCTCTCTGTTCAAGCAATACCAAGATGTCTTCACTTGGTCCTACGAAGACTTGAAAGTTTTCACACCAAGAGAATTGTCCCATACAATTCCTCTTAAACTTGAAGCTAAGCCCTTCAAGTAGAAGAAAAAACACTACAATCCGCAAATTCAAGATACCATCTATGTGGAAATTCAGAAGATGGTGGATGCCAAAATCATTTTTCCAATTCATCATTCCACCTGGGTGTCTAATATAGTTCTTGAATGAAATAAAAATGGAGAAATCTGAATTTGTGTGGATTTCAGGAACTTGAATCAATCTTCTCTCAAGGACAATTATCCTTTGTCGATCATGGAGCACAACTTGCAGACGGTTACCGGTTCGAAGATGCTATCTTTACTAGACAATTTTTTTGGTTACAATCATATTGCACTGGCTGAAGAAGATCAATACAAAACAATGTTCACTACCCCATGGGGTACATTTTCATATGAAAGGATGCCCTTCAGCCTCATCAATGCAAGTGCTACATTTCAAAGAGCCATGGATTTGGCATTTGGAGACTTGATGAATAAAGTAATTGTTGTCTATCTTGACGACCTCACTATTTTCTTGAAGATATGGGAAGATCATTTTTCACACTTAGGGAAAGTTTTCGAGAGATGCAGGTACCAAAAAAATTAATTGAATCCTAAAAAGACCATCTTTGCAGTGACGGAGGGCAAGTTGCTTGGCTACATCATCTCCAAGGAGGGAACTCGAATTGACCCTATTTAGTTTGAGTCTATCATAAACTTGTCACTTCCAACAAGAAAAATTGAAGTACACTCCTTCAGTAAGGTAAATTTCATATGAAGGTTTGTGTCAGAATTATTAGAGCTAAGAAAAGATATAGCTACTATGATGAAGAAGAAGTTTGTTTTCAAGTGGACAAAAGAAGGCAAGAAGGCATTCATCGCAATAAAAGAAGCTATCATCCGAGCACCAGTGTTGGTCTGTCCTAACTTTGATAAGGATTTTATCCTTTATTGTTATGTATCATAGCACACTATGTTTGCCATACTGGCACATAAGTTGAATGAAGAAACTGAGTCTCCAATTGCTTTCATTAGTAGCAATTTCAAGGACAGTGAGTCACGGTACTCTCAGATTGAAAAAAATGCATATGCAGTGGTCAGAGCCATAAATAATTTTAGATTTTATATATGGAATTCTCACACAACTCTGTATGTCACTGATCTAGCAGTTAAAAGTGTGTTAACTCAATAGGAGATGGGTACAAAGAGAGGAAACTGGGTCACAAGAGTGCAAGAGTGTGACTTGGAGATCAAGCCGACCAAGATCATTCACGGGAGAGATCTTTTTCAGTTGATAGCAGAAGATGGTGATCAAAGCTCAAGGCTGAGGGTGAACCTAAAGCTGAACCTAAAGTTAAAGAGGATCTTCCTATGGTCCTACTTCTTGATTCCACAAACAAATGGTATGCTGAGATTTAGTACTACCTAACTTATGGTGAATTTCCAACCCACATGGACAAACAACAAAAGAGAACACTCAAATTGAAAGTGTAAAACTTTTTACTTTGGAATGATGTTCTATATAAGAAAGGGTTGGATGGAATATATTTTTTATGTGCTAACAAAGACCAACAACGACGGTTGTTGGAAGCTTTTCATAGTCAAGCATGTAGTGGCCACTTTTCATTAAAGGTCACAACTTTCAAGATCTTGTGAGGACAATTTTTCTAGCCCACTATGTTTCATGATGCATATGAATGGGTGCATGAATGTCATATGTGCCAAAAAAATGTTGGAAAGCTTAAGTTGGCAGCCACTCCTCTCAGGCCAGTTTTCATAGATGCTCCATTTCAACAATGGGGTTTGGATTTTGTAGCACCTATCAACCCACGTTCTAGGGTAAAAGCACAAAGTTGTGTCACACTTTCAACCAACTTATCAGCACAACTAAATTTAAGTATTTCTAACTAAAAATCAATTTTGGTCAAACATATGATCTAGTAAGACTCATTCTAGCTAAGTTAGATACTTCTACAACTTTTTAACTGAAATTGTTGGCTAAAAATATGTGGAGCAACACTTTGAGTCCAATTTACCAAAAAAATAAAATTATTTGAAAAACTTGAAGTTTCGATAATGCATACTAATGTAAATAACATTTTTAAAACAATATAAAAATACCCTTTTGTAGATCCATAAGTGTAGTTTTCAAAAATATCTTTATTTTAATAGTTTAATTATTATTTATATTTTATATTTTATTTTTACTAAAAGTAGGTTATCAACACAAAATATTATGTTCATTACCATGCCAAGGAAAAATACTAAAACTTATTAAAAAAATTGAAAAAAATATGATGCACTAGATAAAAAAATCTATTTCAAGATGGTAAATTTTTTTTTCCATTTTAGATAAATATTTAATATGAAAGTTGACGTCTCATGGAAACAATTGTTTTTTGATTCACACACATTTTAATATTTATTTAAAAATATATATTTATCAAAATTGGAAAAAATATATCCATGCACTAAAGTTTCAAGTTATAAATATACACAAAAAATTGAAAGAAAAAAAATTACTATAAAAGTTTGGCGTCCCATGCAACTTCATTTTCAACAACTAAATTATAGTGTTAATTTATTAAAAATAGTTTAAAATATTTTTTTATTTAAAAAAAATACAAACATAAAATATACTAAAAAATACATATTTTACTAGTTTACATCATTTCAAAATTCAAAACATATATGCCGCCTTTTAGTGATTCAAGTTTAAAAGTTGGATCCATGCACTAGTACACAAACAACAATATATGACTAAATAAACTACTAAAAATTGCATATAAATGACTAACTTTAGTCACCTGACTATTAGTAGTTTATTTGTAGTCATTTATAACACCACTAAATTTATGACTAAACAATTTTAGTCATTTATTTAGTTATTGATTTTAGTCATTAATTTGGTCATTGATTTGGTCATTTATTTAGTCATCTATTTAGTCATTTATTTAGTTATATATTTTAGACATTAATTTTAATCACACGACTATTTTAGTGGTTTATTTGTAGTCATTTATAACACCACCAAATTTATAACTAAACTATTTTAGTCATTTATTTAGTCATTGATTTGGTCATTGTTTAGTCGTTAATTTAGTCATTTATTTAGTCATGGTAGTGATTTGTTTAGTCATATATTTAGTCATTGATTATTGTTAACTGGTCATTTATTTAGTCATGATAGTTATTTATTTAGTCATATATTTAGTCATTAATTTAGTCATGTAAGTCATTACTGTAGTCATATATTTAGTCATTACAAATCAAATCTAACTTAATTAATCCTCACAAATTAATGCATATAAACTTCAAGTATCATAGATATTGAAATGTTGAAGAAGCACCATGAAATGAAGACTAAAATGTTTGAACAAAAATTATTGATCAAACACAAACACAAACAACATAGTATTTATGAGTAGAGAAAAAACCACTCTAAAAATTTACTTTATTAAGTCTCATTAGCAAATCAAAATCTCATTGGTTACATTCAATGTCTCAGTGACACTGTACAAATTACTGACACGATATAAACATAATACTCCTATTTTCATATACTTATATTGTTTTCCACTTCCTTAACTGTAGTCCTTTTGGAAGGGCAACGACCTCTTATAGGGGCTCGACCCATTTAATCCCCTTGCAAATTCACAAATTTCCCGCCACTATTGGTTTCGGCTCCTCCAAACTCTTCCTTGCTGGTATTCACCTTTTAGTTCTCCAATTTGGAGCTGCAGCCTGAAAATAAGGTTTCAAAATTTGCATGTCAAAAGTATATTTGGAAGTAGATTTTTATCAAATATTGTAGTTGCAAGTTCCACTAATTATAATAAAGATAAATAGTTTTACCTTTCTGCATCAACTAATGCAATTTTGATAACTTTTAGAGGACTGACAATGCTAGCCTTTATCATAACAACATACTCAACTGCAAGTTGCAACACAACATTAAAATTATTAATTAGACTCAACATCTAAGAAAGAAAAATAAACTTCAAACATTATCAATTTAGTTTCCTCGTAGCTTTCCTCTAGCATATTTGGAACCTCTTTAGATGTTCCATCCAGCTGTCATCACTCCCATATAGGTAGAATTGTGTATGTCTATCAAACTATCATCTTTCCCATAGAGTTAGAGCTAAATTCATTTAAAATTCTTTTCTTGTTGAGAAATCCAATTCCCCTAGCAAGCCTAACATATAGATAACATCCCTTACATTCAAAAATTTACTCAAGGATGTCATTTTTAGTCTCAGAAATCAAAATAACCTTATCGTTCATTTGTCAAAACTACATAGTTAATAGAAGAAAATTCAATAGAAAAAGCATGAGGAAAAATTATCTACCTCTATATTATTAGGGGTGATCAAATATTGCTTAAATCTACAATCAGAAACCCTCCTATGAGATACAACCAATCCTATCAGATTAAAAAACAAGAACTAAAACCTTCTTGAGAATCACAACAATACCTGAAATCAATCAATGGCCGAATGTAATTTTGTCCAAACATGTAGTAATCAAAAGGTTCCCGTATTGCTCTGTGATAATTAGAAAATGTGAAAGGATCCTGAAATAAAGGAAGAAATAGAAGAAATTATGCATTTGTTCAAATGAGTAAATATAGTGTAATGTGTTAATTATTTTTTCTTTACATCATTTAGGAACTAAAGCATAAAAAATTGCATAGAGAGGATTTGAAGCAGCAAACCTCAAACTGTAACAGAATCTGGTCAAAAGTTGTTGTCATGTTTGAAAGGACTATTTCTTTTGCATTGGGATTCCCACTCTCAAAAACTTGACAAAGGCAATCCAGTTACATGACCATCGGAAAGATACAAAATTATCACATTAAAGAGAGGAAACAACAAACACTTTGTTAAAATTCCATTCCTGCCTCAAAATCTACTGCTTTGCAAGAAAGAAAAGCATTTCAGGGAATTCCAAAGTAATACTTTCATATTTTTTTATTAAACATCAATATAAAGACCTTTGTTTTGTTGCTCTTACGGGAATTTTTTAACTGGGAATGAAACTATTTCAACATTTAGAAAACCATTTTTGACGGGTATACAAGGTATTGGAAATGCAAACTTACAGACTATTTGCAAAAATTCCTTTACATTTTAGGATAGAGAAATTCCATTCTGTGGACTTGCTTTAGTGGAAAAGACAAAGAAGAGTTGATGACCATCACCAACCAAGTGTGTGGCTTCAGGAAGGTTTAGAAGGTTGGTCGTTGCCCTTATTCAAGGGTAAAATCTATTACTAGGTCGCTGACAACACTGTCTCAACTCCAACATCCAAACTAGGTTGGGATTCTGGTTGTCTATGTAATAAATGAATAGAAAATGAATGTAAATGTAGGTTAGTGTTATTGTAGCAGATTCTGGAAACATATATTGTGTTTACTTGGTCACTGTATCATTTTCTGAGTTCAAACACTTCATATCTGCTCATTACATTGTCCCATTATCCACCTGTACAAGTCTGAAATACATTTTCTGAGTATTTTTATTGTTGTCATTATTGAGCTACGTAGAAAGTGAATTGAATGTCAGTATATATATTCCTTTGTTCATATATATATGTGTGTGTGTGTGTATAGTTTCCTTTGTTCATATATTGCTGATATGAAATAGGAATATAAAATCTTATCTCTTTCTTTTGAGATTCATTTGGAAATCAATTACTAAAGTCTAATTTTGTAACAAGAAAAGGTGTTTTGTAAAAGCATCCTTTAAAACTAAGAGACAAAGACATTACTGAAAGATGCAATGTTAAGAAACAAATGATTCAACTAGGATTCAAGTAAAACAACCTTAACTACAAAGTACAACATTATACATAACTCATACAGAATAGACCCTAGAAGCCAAAATGTAGCAGTGGGAAATACGTTTAAGAAAAGATTCTAGGGAATAGATGATAACCTCCACCTTGTTCAATAAAAAAGCTATAAAATAAGTAGCCACCAGGTAGCCTACTCTATAGACTTACCATTACTCTAGTATTGAGATTTTCTTATATAAATTTTGGGAATTTATTTATCATTGTGAATTTTGTAATAAGAATTCTCTATTTTTACCTGCATAATATATTGAACATAAATTTTTCCCACAGTCCATAAGAAATGGCATGAAAATAAGTTTTCTGAATATAGCACCTATAGTATCAGGCCAAAGGGATTGCTACTAGGGAAAAGGGGATGAGTTTTTCTTATGGTTGTGAGGTGACATAGTATACCATAGCTGATGCCCTTTGCATTGTTTGTCTTAGCCACAAATGTATCCTTCCATCCTTGTGAAATCATAACCCTGGTACAGGAAAAGATTGATATGAGTATGGAGGTGGGGTTGGTTACATTATTTTGAAATAGGGCAGGGAAGTATATGAATAAGTGTACAACTATATTGCATTCCACTGAAGCAATTTTATATCCATGCTGAATGATTTTCTTTTAGTTACAACAAATATAGTGAAAACTGTATTTATTTGAACAAGCGTTTTCAATTTCTTTGCATTACTTTAATATAAGGGATTTTGTCACACCTCAGGCCTCACAAAAGATCTAAGTACATTACATAAATGCATCACAATACCAAGTCCAAAACTAATAAAACTTATTCATCAAGATTTTTAAAACCAACTTTTTGGACCACACTTTGTGATCCATCATCAGGAAGAGGAAAAAAAGTTACATTTTGACCATCACTATGGGCTTTGGAAATATCATGACTGTTAAAAAAGAGGGGTTTGGCTGGGAAAAAAAATCCATAAAATGGTTTCAGCAAGCCGCAAAGGTTGTGGAAGGGTACTAGCTTCTAAAGATAAATCAAACTGAAGAGCTGCAAAATCCCCCAAAAAAGTTACCAATAAAGTTAATAGGTTGCAAAATTAAACCATATCTTTAGAGAATTCGCATAAGAAGGAAAAGTGTTGCAACATTAAAATGAATTTCTTGCAGATTATGCAAGTTTCTAAAGGAATTTTGCACAAGAAAATTGATGAATGAATTTAGAAGAAAGCCTGCAATGATCTATTAAGTTCATATTGGAAATTTGTAAGTTTCAGAAAGAAGTGCTAGAAAAGTCAAATTTCAAAGTAAACCTAAACATAGGATGTCAAACTTTGGAAAACTGAGTTATAGGAATACAATGTTATTGTGTACTTGAAAGTTCCAACTCTATATCAAAACTTAAGTATAATCTCTTATTTGACATTTGAGAATCTGGGAAACTAAGAAACATGGTTGCATCACCATGAGTAAGAATAATTCTGAAGTACAGTTCAGGATTTGGGAATTTGAGAAACATAGGGATTTACTATATGGGAACTTGAGACACCGATGGGGGTTCAGTGTCATGTGTACATGAAAACTTCTAAAACCCAAATTCAAAAAAAGCTTCAAGATTCAAGAAACTAAGTAATTGGGATCCAACACCATCTGTACATAATGAATCCTTATTTGAAAATAATAAAAAGAGAGAAATGGAAAACCAAGATGCCATATAAAGAATTTGAAAATGGTCCAAAATAGATAGAAGAGTTGTGGATGCACATAGGGTACAAGGAAAGTTTCATGTTGGGAATCATATATTCTTAAGAGTAAAACCTAGGTGGATCTCATTGATCATCAAAATTTGTAAACATTGGCACCAAGATATTGTGGGTCTTTTGAGAGTTTGGATGACCATGGCAGAGAAGTTCCAAGTTAAGGTCAAATCAGAAAAACACACACCCAAAGAGTCAACCTAGGAGATGGAAGATGGAAGTAAATGGAATGTAATACAACAGATTTGAACCCCTTGGATATGTAAACATATGGCATATAACTCAAGAGATAGAGGGAAAGACTAACAGGCTGGGCAGGTTTCTGCTAAGGGAAAAAAAGACCAGTTATAGTTCCAATTATGAGGGAACGGTTTATTGTAGTAGGCACACTTTTTTTCTCATTTCAGCCACATTTGTGTGTTTTCATCCTTGCAATGCGTAATTCATCTTTAAAGTCCCAATAATTATTGTGCAAACTGTCTATATTTGAACTAGTCCATTCAATGTCCATGGTATCATATATTTTTTTTAAGTTCCTTTCTCAAGTTCCAAGCCTCCAAAGAAGACCTGGGTACATGTCAATTAATCAGTGAACTTTATTAGAAAGTGTAGTTCTCCTCCACAAGATAGTATCATGGCTTGAAAACTACCTTTTATTCTTCATTCCTATACAAAACATGATTCCAATTCCTTCCAACCATATGTTTAGAATTAGATTTGTCATTTATTTTGATAAAATATTAAGCATTTATAATACTGTTTCATTATACTGATGCAGATAAACAATAGTATTACATGTTATATTTCACAATGATGAACTTGGTAAGATAAACTAACAGTTCACATGAGCATCTCAAAATTTATTTATCACAAGAACCAATAATTAAATAGTCCTTAATCCAACATAAGTTTCTAGAAGCTAGAAAGAAAATGAGAATATTGTCACTTTTAACCACAAGAACTAGATATCAAGTCCCAAAAAGATCATACTAAGGTTACTGAACAATGATTTAAATAGAAAGAACTGAATTCTTCACTCAATATGCATATGCTCCAAGCTTCAGCAATGAATCTTTGCAAAGAAATAGATGTAAAAATAACTAGCCATTGGTTACAAACATAACATATGAGTCTACAACTTTTCAACTTTCAAGTACTCATTGATGGAAATGGAAATCCACTTACTGTTTGATTGAGTGGAAAAATGAAGAGTACAACTAGTACAAGCTTGGGAACCATTTCTAATAGCTCATCATCAAAACCATAAACATCGTAGAACTCTGCTTCTTCTGCAGGAACACCAAGGCCCCACATAAACTACAAAATGTACAAAAGAAAAATAAATCAGCTACCCAAATGAAAAAGCCATTCCTAATGTAGCTTAGCACAATTAATCAGACCATAATTTTACAAAAAAATAGTTGTGATCTAAGCCTTTCATACACTCAACACACAAAAATTCTAAAGAATGCAATGGTCATCTCTAAGATGACAACTCCAAGCAATGCTGCATTTCCATACCAGTTGTCATCGACATAGAAGAATTCTATTTTTAAAATAGAATACGCAACCTTGTTGCTCTTAAATCAAATGCATCCAATGGTCCCTTACTAGCTTTGCCAACATTCTAGCCAATTGGGACAAGCATTCTAAAGCATGTAAGATAGTATATGCAGTGAGAGGCATATTCCTGTGAATATCTAGCCAAGAGCCATATTCTTGTGAGGATTAGTCAAGAAATATTTTATCAATTGTTTTATTCATTTCATTAATATTTGGATTTTGGATAAATCTCAATTCCAAACATGTCAACTTAATTATTAATATAGTAAAGATAGAAGCAAAGGATAACCAATAGAACTCAAATTTATGATACCAAATAGAAATTTGATTTAAGATTGAGTCTGTTTTAGAAAACTAATTTTATAGACCAATGTAAACCATATTTAAAGGGCTGAGATGTAACTGTCTGCGCATACAAAAGTGGTGTAATTTGGTACTTAACATGGGGAATGCTAAGAAAGAATATTTCTTAAAATCTTACTGAGTGCATGCTTTTTCTTCGACTTGTTGGATGGAAACACAACTACCTCAAAGATATTTGGGTGGCCTTTGAATTGATGTCAAGGAAAAAAGAAAGGAAGATAGGGTTTTCCTAAAATTTTCATCTCCAAGTAAAAAAACCTTAACTACAAAGTACAACATTATACATAACTCATACAAAACAGACCCTAGAAGCCAAAATGTAGCAATGGGAAATACGTTTAAGAAAAGATTCTAGGGAATAGATGATAACCTTCACCTTGTTCTATTTCTTTGTTTTCTTTCAAAAATCATATAGTTTCCCTCTAAGATTGTTGTGTTCTAAAATTATGATAATTCATAAACCATAGGTTATGACCCATAGGTAACAAGAAGTTTAAAACCACCAAATAAACATAAATTTCATTTGACAAGTTCTAAAAATTTGTACATGAAGAAGCAAATCGGGATCTAACACTATGTTTTACAATAATATCACATATGAAAACAGGCACAAATATGTAACATATGTGTTACAAATAAAATTAATTTCACAATTTAAAAAATCTATTAATTTGATACATAACAACAACACTTTTTAGAAAGAAATACAACACAACAATAAATGTTCCGGCAGTGACTTGCCTCAAGACTTTGCAAAAAAAGTGTGTTGTAAACCAATCTCCTTAGACCTGTTGTTTCTATCTATTCACAATAAAAGAAAAATTAGATCTAAGTATATTGGATTTGAGAGCTTTTGTTGAAACAAAAATTAAAATTTTAACCACCAAATAAGCATTAAATTCATTTAACAGTTAAAATAACTGTACGTGAAGATGCAACAAGTTACTTACTGCAAGATGCAGAACAATATGTGTGATGTTGTCAATGATGCACAATCGCTTACAAGTGATAGAAACCAAAACCAATCTCCCTAGAGCTACTAGCTTCAATCTATTCACAGTAAAAAAAAATTAGATATAAGAATATCGGAGTTTAGCATTGAACATAGTAGGGAAAAAACTACAATAAACAAAAAACAAGTGACTTACCTCAAGATTCTGCACAAATTGTGTCGTGCTCAAAGTGGAAATCACTTAAAAGTGAGATAAACCAACACCAATCTCCCTAGAGTTGTTGCTTCAATCTATTCACAGTAAACAAAAAGTAGATATATGAATATTGGAGTTTACCATTAGTAAACAAACCCATAAAAAAAGTATGGCCAAATATGAGGTGCCTTTAAACTTTTAAATATATAGAAAAGGCACGTAAACTATTTGACAGAATGCCTCAAAGAGAGGTTATCTCATGGAATGCAATGATTGTAGGATATGCACAAAGTGGATTTTTTAAAAGCTTTAAAACCTTTCAAGCAAATGCAATTGGGACGTGTAAATACAAACTGCACAACTAAAATGGGAAATTTCAAAGAGGGTACAGACATCCATCAAATCTTAATGGAAAGAGGATTTTTGTCCGATGTTAAGGTGTCCCATAAACTACTTGAACCTTATATTTTTAATTAAAATTCTGACTGTTCTATCATTGTAAAATTAAATTGCTTCCTCAGATAAAATCAGTCAATATGCATATATCTTTCAGAGGTATAAAAGGGATTTTGAAACCCCACATCTTATCCACCGTTTCTAACCACCCATAGAATACATCTTATTAAAGTTGTAAGATGGCTATTCTAATGTGTTTAGTGAGTTTTTTAGCTTGACAGTGCCTACATCTGTCATTGGATTTGTACACTAAAGCTGATGAACTGGGCATTGGTAGTAATTATGTATTCTATTAACTAGTTGGGAATGTGTAGAAAATAATTGTAAGGAAATCAATTAAAATAAAACAATTAACAGGTAAAACAAAGCCTTTTCTGGAGAACAAAGGAACATTTAAAACATTTGCATCCCGATTTCCCACTTTCCACCAAATACTATTGTAGTTCCTCTTCAGCAGATATGAAGAAATCATATTTCTATACACACATGGTTCTACTTCATACAAACTGTTTGGTAAACTGAAAACCCATTAAACTCATTGCAATAAATTTATAATAAACAAAGTTCAAATTTCAGAGATTCTTTCTCTAAGAAAATCAATACAATAATGTTTTAATGTGTTGGCTATTCTAATGTGATTGGTAAGGTTTTAAGCTTGACAGTGTCCACCTCTGTTATTCGATTTGTACACTAGTGGTGATGGAGTGGGTACTGGCAGTTCTTATGCATTCTACTAAATGGGAATATCTAGAAAATGATTGGAAGGGAATAAACTCAAATCAAACAATTAACAGGTAAAACAGAACCTTTGCTGGAGATCAAAGGAGCCTTGAAAATAGTATGTATAAGTAAATGGAGATAAATCCTTGGGTTGGGGCTTCCACAAGGGAGGTCTCACTAACCCAATTGGCATCTGGCTTGGACATACATGAAAACCAACCTTTTTTTTTTTAAGGACTAAACCAATAGGAAGTTATTTTAAGAATGTTTTAAAACAACAAATTGTTACAATATAATTGCTTGCAGGGACACACTTGATTTTGATACAACCAGTTGCCACCAATCCCAATAACTAAAGGATTGCACCTGATTGCAAGAGGAATCAAGAAGCCCTATAAACTATAAAACCCCAAAAAGTCTTACCCAACAACAAATCTTTCCCTAATCTACTAGGTGCACAAACACAGGTTTCAGATAGATAGTAGCTAAACTCCAAAAGAGTTTTTTGTTTCATTTTATTTTAACTTTTATAACCCCACCTATATATCATACAATGCCTCCAGTGCTTTAAGGGATCAAGTCATAATTTTTGGGGGGCACTCAATAGGAGGTGCATTTGCAACCCTGGCCTGGGCTGGCATACATAACTTCTGAAGAAAATTATTGATTTTAAGGCCTTTCTAAAATTTATTTATAGAATACACCCACCTACAATTTTGGTTTCTTTTCAACTATTGTTTATTCATCTAGATATCTCAAATTTCCAGTATTAAAATATGGCATTAAAAGTTTCAAGTTTTTTATTAGTTTTAATTTTACATCCATTCTAGTTATGGACATGAAAAATTATGTTGCCTAGATTTTCTGATAGTGTGGTTGCTTGGATCAATTCCCCAAAAGCTTCTAGGAAATTGTAGAAGAGCTTAACCATTTGCAAAAATCTCAACTCATGGATTTTGTTCATTTTATTGACAGTATTGAAATGGAGGATACCAAGAGTGTTGTTCTTGGAGATTCTCAGTTTTGAAGGGACTTTTGATACAGAATGAGGTGTTAGTTGTTGCGGTGCACTGCATGGCCGGTGGAGGTAAAAATACTTTGGTACTCGCTCTCTGCAATGATAATCAAATTAGAGGTATAATTATTTTCTCTATTGGCACTCAGTATAGTGATCTAGTTTAATTCTAATTAAATTGTACACAATTGAAATAGCTAGATCAATTGTGTTCAGGATGATAGTTAATGAGGAAAAAAACATCTATCAAGATTCAAATTCTATAGATGCATTCAAATTAGGAAACCTAGGTGACTTTTGACAGAAAAAATTCCTTGTACATCACTGCTTAAAGGAAGGGATTTTCTGATTTAGATGTATACTTATTCAAATTATTGTAATTTTCTATATAAAACAGAAATGTAATTAATCTACACCTCATCTAAAATAGTTGTGCACTCAAAATTTAAAGTATTTATGAAAAAACCCTAAAAATTAGTTTGTCTAAAATGGCTTTTCTCTATAATCATCATTCTGTCTTGGGAATATTAGCAGACAACATAGAGAGTTAGTGTTGAGTTTGGTTGTCGAGATCGAGTCTAACATGCACCTATGTTCATAATATTATGACATATATTAGGGTTATTAAGAATCCAACATGTATCACACATAACCTCACGTTAGCTACAACTCAAATCGGTAGGTTGTAAGTTTCAATTACCTACCCAAGTGCTACTAGGATGCATATGTGTGTGGGATTCATATTATCTCATTTTCATCATGCAAGATATTGATCAATGTTGTGCTCTCTTATGAAAGAACTTTTGGAGTGCATTCTCATTTAATTTAAGTATTGTTGTGTGATGTAGCCCTATATAGTAAAAAGAATCATTAATGAAAAATAAATGACTCAATCTTTACTCATCTGAATTTCCCTGAACATTATCTTTCATAAATATGGAATATGGAAAACTAGAAGAGGGAACAACCAAATTAGAATTACTCTCAAGATAGTACATACCAAGAGTATCATACAGAGGAACATGATAAATGCCATGGGCATTACATGCCTGTACAAAATACAAAAAATTAACATCAGCATAGAGAAAGCAATTACAAACTCACCACAACATGCAAAGAAAAATCAGATGGACAACTATTTATGAATTACTATTATCTTCTACAAAAGAATAATCACATCGGACTATTCATGTATCTAACAGAGCCCAGAGCATGAGAAAACTGAATTTAATATCAATGCATAACGTTTTGGAGTAACATAAAATCTACACCATTTCCCCAAATAGTGTCTGCCCTAACAATCTATGAACACAATTAAACATGTCCTAATAATCACTATTGCGATGAGAATGATCTCATTATTTTGTTATGCTTATAGAAAATTATTCTCAATTTCTAAAAACTAATTAGAACCACTTCATAGGTGCCAAGATAAGATAAAAACAAATGGAAGCTAGTGGAGTAGGGATTGTTTGCAAAATGTGGATTATGATGATGGTAATACCGAAATGGATAGATTCTAATTGTTGAATAATATATTCAAATGCATTGTTGATGCCAAAATATTTCTCACATAAATATTCAAGCTCCAAAAATTGATGATCTACATGGAAGAAGATTTCCATATTGAGCAGATAGTATTGTAGTTGCATGAGGCTTGCATATAGGACATAGGAATTTGTCCTATGTGGAGGAATTTTTGAACTTAAGGCAATGAGCATCCTCTATGCTTAAGAATAGAAGATTCCAAAATTAATATATATACAAATATGATGTTTAAAGTGAAAAGCTCATAATTCCATATTGTTGGGAGTAGCCCTCAAATATGTGTTTAAAGGGTTTATTAAGAGAAATAGTAAATTTAAATGTCCAAAATTTTTTATAAAGCATCACTATTTTATAACCGAAGAATTGATTGACAACTTATAAATAGATTGCAAAATAAGTGGAATAATTTATAAGATAGTTGTCATTGTAAAAAAAAAATCAATATGAAGTTCAAACATTGTGGATTGATAGTTCAAAAAATCATGGAAAAACTCACTGAATCGCAAGTACTCATGAGGTAAAACCCCTTGGCAAGTTTTTGGTGAGGCCCCTGTTCTGGTTTTAAAAATCAAAAAATAAAATTTGTTTTGGACCCATGGTTTCAATGAATGGAACTTGTAAAGATAATTATACATGTTTGTAATTTATAATCATTTTACACTATGATGTGCATTAAACTCATTTTTTTATCTATAAATAACGGAAAAACTCCTTATGAATTTTGTAAATTCAGTTTTATGCATGCTTTTACAAATTGATGTGTATTTTACTGTTTAGAAATTTTGCCAAGTTTTTGCCAACTCGCCAAGTCCAAGTCAAATTTGGGTCTGCTGAGTCCAAGTTTTTGAACGATGGTGGATTTCATATATTAATTCATGAGATGGGTTACTGTCTAAGAAATGGTCAAAAATAAATAATTGGACCAGCCAAAATAAGAGAATGAGCATGTATTAATGTCCATAGATATCAACAATATACAAGGTTGGGAAATGATGTCACCAATTAAACTACAAAGAGGGGTTACTCTAAGCACTGTATGTAAAGCAAAGCCAGTCTAGGTCTGTAAACCATATAAAGTAAATATATTACAGTGAGGACAAACAAAGTAATCTATAAAATTCTCTGAAATGCCAAGAAAGCACTCTCCCAAGACATGATCTATAACATTAAATGAATCAATGAAAAGCTGGAAATTCCACATTCAAAAACTCTAATGAAAAAGAAGAGCATTAATTTTTCAAGAATGAAAGCATGTGGGAATGTGCTAAAATGTGAAGTTATAAATTATAACAAAAGAAAGATATAGCGGTAGTTACATATTTCACTTACATGCTCATAGAATTTACATATTAGGCCCTTCTCCATATAAGCTTCTTCAGCCAAAACTTTACACCCTAGAACAGTTAGGGGAGATTATTTAGATTACGGAACCAAAGGCACCTCCTAAACAGACTTCAAAAAATTTCCATGGCAGAGACCCCCTGAAGCAATATTCTCAGATCCTTTGCAAAAAACCCCACAGCCTTGGGGCAAGAGGAGATATTGGGAACAAAGCCAAAGGACAGGGGCTCCAAAGACTCATAGTTTGTACATCGATTGATATCCTTTTTACTGAAATTCCATTTGTGACTAAATTTATAGAGTTAAAGTTAAAAAATATAGACTTCTCAAGTGTCATCAGTTCTCCAAAGATGCTCAAACCTCATCCCCTATAGTGACAGCCACACAGACCTTAGATTTACAAGCAGGGGCTCTAAGGCAAAAAAAAAGAAGCTATTTGAGGCATTATGTCAAATAGTTTAGGTGCCTCTTCTATGCTTCCACATTTTGCATACATGTATATGAGAGCATTTCCAACTATATTATCTAAAAAAAAATTGTCCCAATTTCTATGCTAGCGAACATTATTATCAGCTTGCTCTGTATTAGAGGGCAAAGGTAAGTATCCTTTCCCTTTGTTAAACTGTAGATTCTAAATAACTCGAACTCTCTACAGGGGACTGTGTAGTGATCAATTATTAAAGATTAGAACAATCTCAAACTAATTGCAATTGCCTAAGCTGTGAATTAGTTCAATACAATAAAACCATATGAATGCATTATGATATTCCTTGTTGCGTGATCCTCAAACAAATGAGGAATAAGAGACGAAAAAACTGCTCACGAATTGAAATGAAGGAACCCTACTTTTTTGACTGCTTTGCCACCACTATTGGTTTCCTCTCCTCCAAACTCTTCTTTGTTGCTATTGACCTTTCACTTCTCCAATTTGGCGAGGTGCAGCCTGAAAATAAGAAGTATGCATACTCAGATTAAAATAACGAGGATAGCACATTTAGGTTTTAATGAGAGCAGAGGTAAAATTTGGAAGAGGGAAAGCGAGATACCTAAAATTTCTGCACAAATGGTGTCGACCTGTGAACGATGCCAATGAGCAAACCCTAGTATCACAAACCCACCTCAAATGTAGATTTTTCTTCAAAGCGAAACAAATATAATTGTGTCGTGCTATCAAGGAAGTCGATATTCGTGTTGTCAAGGATACCCATATTTTCTTCCATAACTGCTCATCGGATATTTCTTCACCACTCTATTCCATCCAGGAAAAATGATGAGCGGCTAGGATGGATTTCATAGCACTCATTTCCTATCCAACAATCTACACCATTAGAGGTAAAAAATCCTCGCAAATACTAAGCATGGGATACCTTCGGTGTAAATATAATATTATATTATAATATATAATATAGTATTATAATATTATATAATATAAATATTATAATATTATATAATATAAATATTATATTATATTATAATATAAATATTATTAATATAATAATATTATATATATGACTTAATAGAATCTATATATAGATTCTATTAAATAGAGGACTTAATATTATATAGATGATAGATAATTTTTGAATCAACTTCATCCACGAAGAAGGGGGTTATAAGTAATAATAAGTAATGAAACTCTGAATTTCATTGAGAGTTTGATCTTGGCTTAGGATGAACGCTGGTGGCATGCTTGACACATGCAAGTCAGACAGGAAGTGGTGTTTCCAATGGTGAATAGGTGAGTAATGTGTAAGAACCTGCCCTTGGGAGGGGAACAAGCTTAAGTAGGGGTCCCATGAGGGGGGGCTTAAGCTCTGTGGATTATGATTAAATTCGAAAGAAAAAAGAATAGAGGAGTAATATTCATTTATTTAGTCATTTTTATTTGTCTGATATTAGTCATTTATTTAGTCATTTAGTTGTGATTTTACCCGATGACCAAATTAGTCACTTATAGATGACCAAATTAGTCATTTATTTGCAATATTCTACTAGTGTTAGTCACGTGACTAAAAGTTTGTCAGGTGACTAAAATTTTTAGTCACGTAGTCATTTATTTGCCATATTCTACTAGTGGTGTTGGTTGTTTCCTTTATAAAGTGTGACACAGCTTTGTGCTTTTACCCTCTAGTAAGGGGCATATTTTTGTCATTACAACCACAAATTATTTCACCAAATGGGTTGAGGCCATTCCAACCAAGCGGGCTACCTTTGAAGTCATGTGTGACTTTTTGAAGGAAAATATTGTTTCACACGTCAGGGTACCATGCAAAATTGTGACTGATAATGCAACATGTTTCTGATCTGAGGAGCTATTGGAGTTCTTTTTTGACCAGGATATTACTTTATCACAAGCATGAAATTATTACCCATAGGGTAATGGACAAGTCGAGTCATTAAACAAGAACATAGTCACAATTATACACAAGTTGGTTGATTCCAGTCAACAAACTTGGCACAAGAAAATTTATGACACTCTTTGGGTTGATAGAATTACTCCCAAGAGAGCCATTGGTACTTCACCCTTCATCATCATGTGGGTGATCCCACAAAGCTTGTTTATAATTTCTAGGAGATTCTGATTTTTGCTAAAATCACATATTTTTAGAAAATATAATGATTTAGGCCTTAAAAAGTTTCATTTAAATCATTCCAATTGAAGAGGATTTGATCAAACTACCTTAGATCAAACCCCCTTGGATATAACCCCCCTAGTTTTAAACCATACCTATAACAGAGTCTCCTTTGCACCTATCAAAATGTTGATAAAAAACCACTTTTGATTTACCTTTTGGGGGATCAAATGATTTCATTTAAAATTTATTTTTTGGAAGTATGTAGTTGTTATTATAAGCTTCCCAAAAAGTATAATTTTAAATAAACTTATTTTAATTATTATATTTATTTTTTATTTCTTGTGAATGTAGGTTTTTCAATGAAAATCAAGCTCTTTGTTCTGCACATGTGGAAAAATAGAAGATTATCAAAACAAAAAATGAAAAATATGAATGCATCAGATATTGAAGTCCTTGATCCAATAAAAAAATGAAAATTGAATTTCGATACATACAAAAAAAGTTGTGTTATACAATTCGCCCATGTCTAAATTGTAATTGGTTTGACTTTGAAACTTGATAAAAGAAAAAATATTCAATAAAACACTATGAAACCAATTGAAAGCACTAGATATCATAGTTACAAATCTAAATTTAAAAAATTTGAATTTTATCCTTCATGGAAAAAAAGTTGTGTTATACGGTGAGTGTCACTCCTTAAAAATGGTGTTTACTAGAAAAAATAGTTTTCAAAGGAGATGGAAAAGAAGTGCAATCTGATTCCAATTTTTGAAAAAATATATTTAGAATCTATAGAAAAAATTTCACAAATCACTAGTTTTCATCATCTTCAAATTCCTCACGGTTTAGCCGCTATAGGTGTGCCCAAAAGTGAAGATTTAGTTAGAAAAAATCAGTTCAGTGTCCAGTTTGGCCAAAAATTGTAAACCAGTATCGTGGGATTGCCCATGTATGGTATTGAGGCTATGTTACCTTTCACACTAGAGTTGTCTACCCTGCACCCTACAGTTGGCATCCGCAGTAGAAGATGGGGAGTTCACAGATCCAATTGAGAAGTGTATCTTGTACCTGTCAAAGATGCAAGAAGAAAGGGTGGAGGTTGTTGACAGAATCACTCAACACTAGGAGCGAGTGAAGAAAATTTTTGATAAGAAAGCTCGCCAATGAGATTTCAAGGTTGGAGATCAAGTCCTCTTGTGGGATAAGAGACATGAGCCCAAGGGAATGCACTGAAAAGTTGATTCCCTGTGGCTAGGGTTGTTCAAGATTCACAAGCTCGTAGGGGAGAACACTTATATTCTCTCGCACTTGGATAAAAGGCTCCTCCCGCTACCACACAATGGAAAATATCTAAAGCACTTCATCCCTTCGGGGGTGGAGTAATTTTTTTTAAACAATTTTCCTTTGTGCTTTCGTGATGTGTTCATTATGTTGTGTTTCCCCTTTCCATGAAAGTTTCGTCATGTTTTAGGTGATTTTTAGGGAAGTTCCCACTTATAGGTGATTCTATAGGGAAGTTCCCACTTATAGGTGATTCTTGGAAGTCTTGTCCTAGGTGATTTAGGGAAAAGTCTTGTTCTAGGTGATTAGGAATTGTTTTTGACTTCGTTACCCAATGGATAAGGCATTGGTCTATGCTTAAAAGTCTAGAGATTCCTAGTTCTCCTATGTCATAAGTATCTAACATGGACTCTAGAAAGAGCCAAATGTTGTACCCCAAATTAAAAAATTTGTTCCATTAAGGCATTTTGAAAGAGTTGGTAAAAGTCTTGTAAAAAATTGTCAAAAAGGTCAAAAAATGGAAACTTGCATGGCATGCATGTTGGTCAAAAACTCAATTTTTTTAAAATCTAATGATTTGGGTTTGCTTAGAGCAAAGTTTTCTACAAAACACGGATCTCAATTTTTCAATCCTAAATTTTAGGAAATTTTCTAAAAATAGAAAGTTTCTAAAAATAGACTTTTTTCTTGGCTTTTCTGGGTTTCTTCTCAAATGGAGGTTGGAAAAAATTTCTAAAAAAAATAAAATAAAATAAAATAGAATGCTTGACTCCAAGGGTTCAAACTAATTTTGATTGGCTTAAAATACTTCCTCATTAGGCTAGTCTAGTCGGAATCATCAAAAGATTAGTTTTGCCTTGGTGAGTCTATTCTACTTTTTCAGAAGCTAAAATGGGAGCTCTAAGGTCATCAATGGAGGTTGGCCAACTGCCAAATTTCAAATTCGAGGTCTCAAGCACTGCATAGATCAATAAACGACAATAGATGATCGAAGAACGAAGAACGAATGAGGGAAGTAAAGGAATCTTGAAAGATGCAATTTTTTACTAAGTCTAGAGATGCTAGGTGCCCCTGCCCAGTCAAGGCACCTAGCCATTCATGCCTTAGCCATTTTTCGGTCCTAAAAAATGTAAAATGGTGAGGATGAAGAACGTAAAGAAAAATCTGAAAATTTGGAAATAAAAACTAACACCACCATGCATAGGCACCCCTGCTAGCTAGGGGTGCCCATCTTTTCAAGGCTTCAAAGGTCAGAATTAGGGTTTGTGCCTCCAACAGTTTGTTCTCATAATCCATTCAAATTCATAAAAAATCCAACAGCATGTCCATTAGATTAATTAGTCATCCAAGATTGTGGATTGAACAAAGAAATTTTATTAAAAAAGCAAACTAGAAATTGTGAAAATCATAAAAAATATTCTAAGTTTGGGAACTTTAGGTGCCTCGGGTAGCCAAGAGCACCTAGGGTTTTGGAGGATCAGATAATGTTGTTAGGGTTTGCAAATATTCTCATTATCTTCAAAATTCCCTAGGCTATCCAGTTAATGTCTCAGCCAGATCATCAGATTCATCAGTCACCCATAGTTGCAGATCAAATAGAGCACAAAGCATGGAAGGTCAAAGTTGAGAAAATGAAAAATTCCTAAAAAATGACTAAGTCTGGTGATCATGGGTGCCCCAGGTAGCCAACGATGCCCAAGCTTTTGAGGACCTACAAGTGGAAATTAGGGTTTGAGACCTCCAACAAATTTTCTTTAGATTCAGTCCAGCTCTTCGATGCATTCAACAGTGAACTCATTAGATTTGTTAAGCACTAGATATTGCAAATCAAATGGATAGAGAAAATTAAGAGAAGAAATGAAAAAACATAGGAAAAATCTTACTCTGGAGGAGTTGGGTGCCCTAGCTAGCCAGGGGTGCCCAACCTTTTGGCCCATCAGATGCAGTTTTCAGGGAAAATCACCTCTAGAAGATCTTTCTCTAATTCAATCAAGTTATCCAACAAATCTATTAGCCAATTCATTAGGCCATTCAAGCATCTAGAAATGAAAAATCAATAGAGAATCCATCTGAAGGTTAGAAAACACAGAAATTGAAAAAATATGAAAAATGGCTAACACTAAGAGCCATAGGCACCCCAGCTAGCTAAGGGCACCCATGATTTTGGGGGTCCAACTAATGTTTTTAGCAAACGTTGTCTCCAGAACAATCTTCTCTGATTTGGTCGGGATCCACAACGAGATCATCCGTCAGTTCACAGGATCAATCTAGTGGTTGGAATGAAGATCAAACTGAGGGCATATTATCAAGTAAAAATTGGAAGTTTCAAGAAAAATGGATAAATTTACCAAGTATAGGCATCCCAGCTAGCCAGGGGCGTCCATGAATCAATGCCTTAGTGAAATTTTCAAATTTTTATCATGCAACTTTCTGAAAAACATACACATTCGACGAACCTGCTCAAGATTGGCTTCAAAGATTTAAAGTTGGAGAATAAAGCATTTTATTTATCCTCAAAATCTGTTTAAGATGTATTTGGCATTCATTATTCACATATTTTTGCAGGTGGCATCCAAAGGAAGAGATAGATAATTTTCTTCATTTCAAGATCTGGAGGCCAAATTCTACACAATACCCAGCTCTTAGCTTTTTTCTAGGAAAGTCCTAAAATATTAGGGTTTCTAATTTTTCAATCATCCATCAACATTTTCAAAAATTAGACGATCTGGGTCTCTTTGTAACGAGATTCTACACAAAACCCATATCTCAAATTATTTTTGAAAAATCTTCCTTTTTAAAGAAGAAAAATCAGCAAGCTATTTTTAGCTTTTGTGCAGAACTTGTTCAAGCATAGTCGAGTTTACAATCAAAATTCAAGTTTTTTTAGCATGTAGTACTCTCCCATGAAATTCAAAACCAATTCAATGTTGTATCATAATTTCATAAAAACTTTTGAAACTGATTCACATCATATAAAACTAGTGTTTGATTTGTGTGCTTTGGAAGATGTGAGAAATGTTGCAGTCGGACGTCTTGGTCATTTTGGATTACTTGCAGCAGGTTCCATTCCCATCTCAATGCAAAGTATAGAGTTTGTAACTGCTTGTGTCAAGCATTACAACCCAAGAACACGAGAAATTCAAGCAGTAATGGAAAAGTTGTTTGCAGCCTCAAGCCAGATGTTGTTGAAAGGTGCTTTTCAATACCACCTTGGTAAAAAAAATTGGTCATCTCCATTGAAGATTGTGAAAATGTTTGGCACATGCACAAGGACAAATACTAGAGGAAAATTGCACAAATATGGTTCAAGGAGAAACACAATACTTTTCCTAAGAATATCAAGCATGGAGAATTCAAGGAGGAGTTTGCAATAGTGATTACTCTACTCTACCGAGTACCTAGTCAAGTAGAAGCCACTAAATTCCAGCCTTGGATGTTTTATATCATATCTCACATCATTAATGAAATAGAGCTCTATGACTGGACAACTTTGATCAACAATAGTATCCACCATTATATAATAGAATATTTCAAAATCCACAATTTTCATATGATTTCCTACCTTGTCTACCTAATGGCCTATCAAGGAAAATTCAAAGGTTTGAACATCATAGGAACTCTAGATGTTCAACATGTATATCATCATTTCCCATAGCTGGAGTTTTCAGAGTCAACACATCATTATAGGCCGGTGAATGATGCATTCTTGATGCATATGGGGAGAGACTTAGACAATGAGTTACATGTAGGGATTTCATCAGTTGCCAAGGTAGCAATGGCAGAGTGGGTTGATTGGTTCATCTAGTTTCCTAACTTCACCTACATCAGAGTGTATGGCTTCTCAAGTACTCAAATCATGTTGCCAAGATATCCCATAGATGAGGTGGTTTTCATGGAGTTTTTGAGGCAAGTGTATGAAGTTCACATGTTCTTGTGGAATAAAAAAAAGGTTGCTTTTAGTTTTCTATTTGAGATAGGTATCTACAGATGTAGATCGTCAACCAATGCCAAGGTGATGGGAAATGAGTTGTCAAAATTTGGCCTCAAGTTGTTCAATGAAAGGCGATCATACGATCTTCATGGTGTTTTTGCATCATGCCTTGGTCAGAATCAAGCTCATGTGCCTACAGTTGAATATTTTTGGGCTAATTGTTAGGATGATTTTGAGGTGCGAAGGTGCAGTAACAATAGGTTTACCCTCCAGTAGATGGATGATTTACTGTTAGAGGACATATAAGGGTTATCCAATGATGATGGAGAAGTACTATTCCCTATATATTCCAGGAATCAAATAGAGCAGTGACTGCTTTCAGAAGTCAATTGGTCCATCAAAGAAATCACTTCAATTGAAGAAAGAAAGAGCCACATTATTAAAAATAGCAAAATATTTGTAAACATCAAGAGGACACAAAAAGAAGCTATTCTAGTTGCAGAGCTTCCAATTGTTTAGTCATCCCTACCTTCTTCTTCCAAACCAAAACCAAGAATGAAGGCTATTTATCATGTCCAAAAAATTTGAAGATTGGTAGAATGGCGAAGAGTGTAAGAAGAAAGATAGATTTCTCTAATGTAGTTCATCAAGAGTAGCTGACAGCCATATCAAAAGTTCCACTTGAAGAGCCAGTGCCAAAAGTAGAAGCAACGCCTTTGTCACCTGATTCTCCACCATCACTAAGGTCTTCTCCAATCCATATTGATTTAGAAGATGAAGAAGTTGATAAAGTTAAAGTCAAACCTGCTAGAGAATTTAGTAAAGACACCTCGTCTTGGCTCGAGAATGTCCTAGGAAGGAAGAGGAGGAGGCCTTCGTATTAGTTGAACTTTGTAGAGCTTGACAAATTTTACCAAGAGCCACCAATAAAGAAGACTAAGAAACAAGTTCACATAATGTAGACACGTAAAATATACTGATTGACATTGTGCATCTAATCCTGACTTACTAACATCATTTCTTCCTGAAGCATCCCTTGGTCTAACCATTTAATCAAATTCCCCTATCTGATTAAATTCATCAGTATTTCTCCCTTAATTGAATAAATCATTTTATCTAATTATGTCAATCTCTTTTGTTAATTAAATCAATTCATCTGATCGAATTATCCCTATTTAATTAAATAATCAATTTTTTGATTAAATCTCTAAAGGCTATTCATTAAATTAAATAAATTAAAACCTTATTTGATTTAATCTAACACCATCTCTTTTAATTAAATAAATCAAAATCTTCATTTAATTAATCTCTTGTCATATTCCTCTCTTATTTGATTTAAATAAATCCATAAATTTGAGTCAAATAGGTCACATCATCTAACCTCTCTCATTAAATTAATTAATCCTTGATTAATTTAATCTCATCTCATGTCCCATCCTCTAGATAATGCAAGTTGCACATGAAAATAGATTTAATTCATTTATTAAATCTCTATTTTCCTCACAAGGAATCTTTTAGAATATTCTCTCAATTTGAATTCAAAAATTCCAAGTCAACATGTACATCCAACAAGGCAATAAATTCATCTTACATGTCCTTTGCCTTGAGCCAAGTGGCATTTATTGCATCTTCCCTTCCCTCTTGCATGTCATTTCAACAAATTTGAAATTCAAAATTATGCATTTATTGGCACAAACCCCAAATCTCGCACATCCTTCATCCATTCATAGATTGAAAAGTTGCATCATACCATTGCATGAATGTTAGTCCCACATTGCTAAAATTTGGACATTCATCCATCTTGGAATTCTATAAATAAAGAGCAATTATCCTCATTTCATCATCCACAATTTATGCAAAGTTACCATGCTCAAATATCCATCAAATTTCATCAATCATTCTTGAATCATAGTTAGGTTTTGCAGATTTTAGCTTGGAGCACTCTTCAACATCAACAAAGTGGATCAAATCTTCACCAACACATCAAGCTTTCATCTTAGGAATTGGGAAAGGGCCAATTTTCATAGCAAATTGGCACCAATTCCCCCATGGGATCATGTGTTTTCTTTTCTAATTGGGATTGAATCAATATTTCTTTGTTTAATTGTGTTCTTTGTTATTTTATTTCCTAGTTTGATGTTGTAAATGGATTTCATGGGGAATCCTTGTTTTGGCTTGCAATCTCTTGTCTAACTTGTTTATTCTTGTTGTTTTGCAGGTACCAAGGTTGGGGTTCACACATTTGGTGCTAGAAGGAGGGCTGGAAATCATTCTTTCTCATCTTTTCTTAAAATTTCTATGTTTTCACTCACACACAAAAAATTCCAACGCTGGGAGCTCAGTGTCGCTGTTTTGGCACCGCTGACTCTTCAGCATCGCTATATGGCACTGCTCGAAACTAAAACTGCGACGCTGGACTCGTCCTGCCAAAATATTTGAATTTCAAACTCCGCCGCTGGACTCGTTGACTTGAAGGAATTTTAATTTTTTTCAAAAACTGTGATGCTGGAGGAAAACTGCGACATTGGGTGAAAAGTGTGATGCAGTTGAGCTCTCTGTCCTGACACAGAGCGATGCTAACTAGTAAGCAGGGCTGTGAGGGCACCGCTCAGAAATCAAACTGCGACGCAGTTACGAGTTGCGACGCTGGAAGATAGTAAAAAGGGAAAATCCAATTTTAGCGCATGCTTTTGATTTATGATTAATGTGTCTTCTGTTTTCTATTTTTTAATTTCTGTATTTTCTAGATTCTGACTGGTTTTTCTTCCTTGTAGGTTGGAAACCGAAATTGAAGAAAGGAGAAGCATGAGGAGGATGTTTCATCAAATCAAAGTGTTTTTAAACACTTTTGTGTTTGCTTAACACTTGGTTAAGAAATTGTTAGCACTTCTTCTTTAGGACACTAATTTTCGTTTGGGTTTAAAAAGAACCTTTCAATTTCTTCTTGCAAAGGCTAAAATGAACTTTAGGATCACAACATACTAGATTTTGTTTCATGGATTAACAATTGAACAAGGTATCTCTCACTTGTCTTTTTGTGTTTAAAAAGAACTCACATTTTGCTTTGTGGATTTAAAAAGAACAAGTGTAACTTTTTTTTTCGTGAGGGCTTACTTAAACTAAAGCCATTGAAAAAGGACATATGCGCTTCTCTCGCACTTCATAGCGATCTTGAGAATCAAAAGGCCTTTTTCATGACTTTAGGGTGAGACAAAGCAATCACCTCCACACTTCAATTTGGGTTTAAAATTGAACAACATCTAGTGCGAGTGTGAGTGGGGGCATTGTTGTGTATATTCTCTCTCCTTGTTGCCAACAAGGATTGATCGAGTTACAAATATTGTTCTTCATTTGCTTTTGTTTATCCTAGAGGGCCTTCCTTGGGGGAAAAGTACTCACCCAAGGGAATGACTCAACCGGTAACACTCTAAAGCCAAGAGTATTTCCAACTGGTATATAAATGTGGGTATTGGAGTAAATGCCAATATCACGCGGTTGATTCCGACAAGATGGATCTGAAAGGGGACTCTTGCCGTATGGGTCAATTTCCATGAATGAAAAGTCCTTATTAAAACCCATGTGCTAGAATTTTCCAAAATCCTTTAATCTATTTGTTGGTGCAAGAACGGTCGTTCTGAAGCCACCCCACACTTTTACAATCTTCTAGTAGAAATGGAAAAAATGCCATGGGATTTTCATGGGTGTTGATGCTTGGCTTCCCCGTATAAGTGAGTGTCGTGGAGGGGAGCCAGTGGGGTCAAGCATCTAACCATTCGCTAAAGATAAGCATAGTTGGACTTGTCCAAGTGGGAATCCAACAAATATTTTCTTACACATCCATAGGGTTGTACTTATTCTTGGGTTACAAAATGCATTGCTTGATCGAAAAAATCATGGAAACAAACACTTGAACCTCATCCAAATTTGAAACCCTTTTGAAGACAAATACAATTGACTCATTCCATATGTTATTGCTTTCCCTTGGGATTCACATCCTTAGAGGTTTCTAAACATTGGATTATATCTCGATTTGTCTCCTTAAGAAAACAATAGGAAAACCCTTGATTTAAGTTCATTGAATTTCCACATAACATATCTTGTGGGGTTTGAAGAAATTAAGACATTGGACATCTTAGTTTGAAAACCTAATCGAAGAAAATGTTTTTGGTAAAATAAAGACATTAAGCAAAGCTAAGCAAAATGAACTTTCATATGTGTTGAAGACTCACAATCCCAAAGCAAAAATCATTGGTTGGAAAATGAATGGTCAAATGAAATCACTTCTTGGTTACAAAGGTCTTTAGGAAGCATTTGCATACTCTTCAATACCTAGGTCTAGGAAAACAAAGTGTCCTTTTTAGGTTCATCTTAGGATCAAAACAAAGTCAAAATATTTTTCATCCATCCTCCAAAACATCAAAACAATATCATCTCATCCTCACCTTTTGGAAAATCTTGAAAATCATCCTTAATACTAGGCCTTTTGGAAAAATCAAAAATCATCAAAATCATTGAGACTAAATCCTTGAAAAACATTATTAAAAAAAAACAGCTTTGGCTAGGTATGTGTAGATGCATCCTTTTACATATGCTTAGTCAAAGTTATCAAAATCATCTTGTCTAGCTTAGTATATGTAGATGAATCCTTCTTCATACACTTAGTGAAATGATCATCTTATTTGAATAGGTGTGGGAATATGCATCCTTCTCCTCACACATATTCAAATCATCATCCTTTGAGAAAATTTATCCCTTAGTTCATTATCCAAAATATTAGGGTCTTTTTGTTCAAAATAAAAAGCAAAATTAAAATCAAAATCAAGGACAAAATCCCAAATCCAAAAAAACAAATCAAAATAAAAATCCGCAAGTCCTAAAAGCCTAGTATCTCATTCAAGATTTATCAAAAGCCAAAAACATCCGTATCACCCATCCCTAACATCATCATCATATCATCACCTTTTTTATCCTCAAGGCATCCTAAAACTTTCTACTTTGGGCATAAAATAAAGATCGAACCAAAGAATCAAGAGATTCATCTCCCATATTCTCGAAAATTGATCCTTGTTTTATGGTTCTAACTAGATCTCAATACAAGAAGAGTATGGAATCCAACAAAGAAACACCTGCTTCAAGCGATCTTAGCCAAACAAACGCAGAAATGAATCCTGCTGAATCAAGTAATCCTTTGACCCTCTCATCATCGCAAAATATGCAAGAAGAAAACCAAGGAGAGGACCTTACCTTTGGAATGTCTCGCAAGGAAATGACTGAAATGCTCCAAAATCTGGACAACCATAGAATCATCAACATCATGATGAGGGTCAACCCTTCGTTATACATGCTTGAGCTAGCAAAACAAGGGGCCAAGTTACCTTCAGATTTTGATGTGAGTACTATAGTGGAGATATCTTTTCCTCCAATCTCATCCACCATTCCCATTTCATCTACACCCCCATCTCAAAACATCACACAAAACATTTTGCAAATCACAACATCTTTTGCTCCAACCCAACCTAATGTCAACAAGGGAAGCACATTCCTTAATACTTTTCAAGCACACCCCCTTGTTAATAATCAAAACATGGATGCAAACACCACCTTGGAACAAAACATACCCCAAAACCCATTACACAAAAATGTTCCTCTCAGCTTCCATCATGATCCATCATCATCATTTTTTCACGCAACACCTCAAACACCTCTTCTCACAAATTCACAAGAAGAGGGAGATATGTTCAGACCAGGGGACATATTCGACACCATGACATTTTCACAACAACTAACACCCCTTACATTTCCACCTCTCCCACCATTGCCATTATCATCCACACCACTCCTTAGTTTAGGGCTTCCCCCTCTACCAAATATCAATCAAACTGCTATCCCAAATATCAATCAAAGCATTATGCCAAATGCTCAAAATTTGTCATTGATATCGCAACAACAGACGACAAATGCACAAGCAATTGCAACATCATCAAACACCCCCTTTACATCACAAATCATGGTCTCGCAAGGACCAATCACATCAATAACACCATCCATCAAGCAAAACACCAACACCACCTTCACAAACACCATTCCAAATCCACCACCACCAACTTCCACCACATCAAGCCAACACAACGCGACATTGCAAGCTGCTTTCCAAAAAGGATACCAACAAGTTCAGAAACAAAAAGCCGAACAACTAGCTGCTCAGCAAGCTGCTCAAGCTGCACAAGCTGCCCAAGCCGTCTTACAATCGCAACAAGCCCAAGTGTTATTGCAACAACAACAACAAGCCGCTCAAGCTGCACAAGCCGCACAAACATTGCAAGCACAAAAGGCTGCTCAAGCACAAATTTTATTGCAACAACAAGCAACACAAGCACAAGTAGCACAAGCGCAAGCTCAATACCAGGCACAAAAAGCCCAATATCAAGCACAAATTAATGCACAAGGACAAGCAGCACAATTGCAGGCATATCAACAAGCATTAAAGCAATACCAAGAGCAGCAAGAAACAGCAAAATTGGCAGCCCAACAACAAGCACAACAACAAGCGTTGTTGGAACAACAACAAGCGCAACAACAAGCAAAAATCTTAGCACAGCAACAACAAGATCAACAACAAGCGTTGTTCATATAAAAGTAGGTGGAAGCCTACCTTGCTTGGGAAAACATACAGATAACACCGACCAACCCACCCATCCAACCCACGATTGAAACACCCCAAAACACTTTCATCCCACCCCTTGATTCGCAAAATGATGTGATGACACAACTCAGGTTGCTCTCACAACAAGTGCTCGACCTTCAATCAGGGCAAACAACCAAAACACCAAGCAACTTGTGTCCCTATCCATTTGATAGGAGCTTAGTAATGAAACCATTCCCCAAGGTATTTGAAATCCCCAAATTTGACAAATATCAAGGGATGGGAAACCCTGAAGATCACATCAGGGAATTCCAAGTTCATTGCATGGAGGTCGCATATGATGATACTTATCTAATGTGACTATTTCCTAGGAGCTTGGCAGGCCACGCTATGGAATGGTTCTCTCGCTTACCTTCAGGCATTAGAAAATTTCAAGAAATTATAGATGCATTCATTAAGAACTATGCATGCAACATTGCAATGGATGTTAGTCTAGAAGAACTCTCAGCTCTGAAACAAGGAAAGGGTGAATTTTTCACCTCATTCCTTCAATGATGGCGATCCAAGGCCAATCGAAGCAAGTGGACCATGCCAAAAGAACAACAAGTTTTCACCATCATAGCCAACCTTGAAGGCCGCTTGGCATTTCATCTCAAAGTTCAGGGCATCACCACATACAATCAGTTGATCCCCAAGGCGCTTAGCATCGAAAGAGCCCTTATGACTCAACCCGTAGAATCAACATCATACCACGAACAACAAAATAACCACCCACCATCCAATTACAACGATAAACTTCGCACGTGGGCAAGGAACAAAAATGTTACTAATGATGGTATCGTCGATGCCAAGGTGGTCATTAGTGCCCCTTTCCAAAACACACTCACACCACAAATCCAAACACAACACAAAAATACTCATCACACAAAACACCAACCCAACAAAAATCCAACTATCAATAATCTCAATGAACAAAGGGGACCACCCCAATGCAAAAGTTATCCAAAATGAAAATACACCATTTTGGGGGAACCCCTTGAGGACATAATGAAAAAGTTGATCGACAAAAAAATCATCAAGCCTCCTACATTTGAGAATTACCAAGAACTAGATGTCAAACCTCCTTGGTATAACGAGAATCAACTTTGTGAATTTCATAAAATTAAAGGCCGCACCATAAATAGTTGCATGAGACTCAAAAACATCATCCAAGATCTCATCGATAAGAAAATCATAAACGTGGAACAAACTACAGGAAATCAAGATCTTAAAATATATACAAATCCGATGCCGAATCATGGTAACAAAGGGAATACAAATGATAAAGGAAAGGGCAATGTAAATCATGTGTATGAAATAGTCATTGCCTCCCTAAATGAAGACCTCATGGTCATCACCATCAAGGGCACCTATGCCGAAGATTGTGGAGTCACCACAAGAGGCGGCAAAGTCACCATCATAGGATCATCCCAACCAAATAGAGTCCCTACATCTAGATCCATTCCTAATGGCTACAATGTCCTAGATCAACTCAAGAGAACGCCAACACACATCTCCATCATGGAGTTGTTAAAAATATCATCAGCTCATAAAAAGATCCTTGAGGAAGCATTAGCCTCATCCAATGTCCCCACAGATCTCGATGCGGAGAAATTCCAAGCTATGGTCAGAAATATCATAACGCCTAATCCCATCACATTTTATAACCAAGATTTCCCCGCCCAACCATCTCACAACCGTGCACTTCACTTGGAATCCATTGTACACAAGAGCAAAATTAAAAGGGTCTTGGTAGATGGAGGTGCGAGCTTGAACATATGTTCCCTAAGCCTCATCAAGCAGTTGAAAATATCTGAAGATTCCATCGACAAAGGAAAGGGCATCACGATAAGAGCATATGATGGCCAAGAAAGATTGTCTCAAGGCATGAGTAAACTCCCTATTCAAGTAGGGCCAACTCTCATGGAAACCACTTGTTAGGTCTTGGACCTTGACTTGCCATATAATATCCTCTTAGGACTTCCATGGATCCATGTGATGAAATCCGTAGCATCAACCTTCCACCAATGTGTGAAATTTAGACATAATGGACAAGAAGTTACCATCCATGGAGATCCCGAACCTTTCTCGTATTGCAAAAATCTTGAAGCAAAGTATTACAAAATCCCCCAAATTCCAAAAAATGATGAGGGCCCATCCACACCATACATCGACCCCGCCACCCTCGCATCCACTTCTGTGATAGACACCCACCACTCCCACCATTCCCACCATCTCCGACATCGGGCTCATCATCAAGAGGGATGGTTGTGGAAACTACAAGCTCCCCTAACAATGCTTTTGTGATAGGAGAGTTACCACAATCTCCTAGATCGTAAGCGAGGAATCCACAAAGAGGCCAAGCTTCCACATCACAAGCGTATCCTGAGGATTACCCTGAATTCACAAGATGGGGAGACCTTGGCCATGAGGTAATTGAAGCAGATCCATCAAACATGTGTATCAAGATGAAAGACCGGCCTGAATTACTAATGTAGCAAGTTAAGCGGGCCTACAAATGATGCTGTAATGGAAGCACAACAAAATCAAAGGCGGGGACAAAATGACAATGGGCTCATAATACCTATCATGCGGTGACCCATGGCAAAGGCTCGTGGCCTTGGATGTACCCTCAAGTATAACCATGCGTGGCGAAGTCCTCCAAAAGACTAGAGCGGTTAATATCTCTCCTCGACCAATGGCGGTAGGAAGTCACATCACCCAATGGCTATCTAGAGGTAGAAGACATACACTTAACTTTATAAGCGAGATCTATAATGGTAGAGATGATGAGGGATACCATGACCAATCTACCTAGGTTATTTGAGGACACCACCCTATGCATGATTAATACCCTATCCTTCAAACCAGACTAACAAAATCATGAGATCTGTTTAGTATATCCCCAACTCATCGACTATGACCAACGAGGACCACTAGTTCTTGATACATTCAAAAATGATGAGGCGCTCTCGGAATTCATGGGATTGCTTGGGACCAACATTTCGGATAGGGATCACAAAGAAATGAGGGTTTATAATAGGGATTGGACACACATGCCTATTATGTGGGGAAACGGTGAATCCTTCCCGTTAGCAAAAGTGAGAAAATAAGGAATCATATCTAAGTCCTTGAGTAAGAAAACCACCAGCGTGGCACTCTCTGACAAGAAAAAGGTAAAAAGAAAGGACACATCCAATGGTGAAAACCTCTCTAAGGCACCCAAGGATGGGGGATTCAATCTTCCTTTAAGAGCTATTCATTAGGAAAAGTTAGCAGCTTTGGCAGAAAAATGCAATCCAGTGAACTTAGGAATAGAGGAGACCCCACATATCACATTCTATGTGGAATCACTACTATCAGAATCTAGCAAGAACTCCTAGCAACATTCCTAAGGGAAAGATAGATAAAATTCACATGGAGTTATGCTAACATGCTAGGACTTGATCCAAAGAATGTGGTTCATCACTTAGCAGTGCATCCAGAAGCAAAATTTGGTCAAACAAAGCTTTAAAATGCATCCTCAAATCGCCCTTATTGGTCAAAATGGAGCTCAAAAGTTGTTGAATATGAGTTAAAATACGATTGTCGATTGTATCTAGAATGGGTGTCAAATTTGGTACCTATTTCCAAAACCTGATGGAGCCATTAAGTCTGCCCGCGGACTTGATTTGAACAAGGCATGTCCAAAGGATGATTTCTCACTTCCCAACATTGACATGATAGTAGACATGACAGCAGGACATGCAATGCTATCACTAATGGACGGATTTTCAAGATACAATCAGATCATGATAACAAAAGAAGATCAACATAAGATGGCTTTCACTTGTCCATGGGGGACCTACTACTGGAACATGATTCCATTCGGCCTAAAGAACGCAGGAGCAACATATCAAAGGGCCATGACATTGATATTCCATGACATGATCCATAAAATGGTTGAAGACTATGTTGATGATATCCTAGCTAAGTCCAGAAAGAGAAAAGATCACATAACAACCCTAAGTGCTATCTTTGACAGACTGGAGGAATACAAAGTCAAACTAAATCCCAAGAAGTGCGTCTTCGACATACAATTAGGTAAATTGATAGGATACATAGTGTCCATGAGGGGTATCCAGGTGGATCCAATGAAGGTGAAAGCAATCCTCAAGATGGAAGCACCAAAGACATTAAAACAATTGAGAGGCCTCCAAGACAGACTTCAATCCATCTGATGATTCATAGCACAACTGGAAGACAAGCATAACCCATATTCTCACCTACTTCACAAGGGGGTAGTGTACAAATGGGATACAAAATGCAAAGAGGCATTCAACAAAATCAAGGAATATCTACTAACACCACCAGTCTTAATGCCACCCATCCCAAGAAATCCATTGATCTTATATGTATCAGCAACAACAGCAGCCCTTGGAGCTCTCCTAGCTCAGCATGATGAAAATGGAACGAAAAGGGCTATCTACTATATCAATAGAACAATGGTTAGTCATGAGCTAAACTACTCATTCATCAAGAAACCATGCCTCGCAGTAGTGTTTGCATCACAAAAATTTAGACATTACATGTTGGCACACAAGATAAAGATCATCGCCAAAATTGACCCCCTCAAGTATCTCTTATCAAAGGCAATGCTCATAGGAAGAATGAAAAAATGGGTGATGATACTGTCAAAGTATGACATTGAGTATGTAGAGCGGAAAGCCATTAAGGGCCAAGTTATTGCAGATCAACTAGTAGAAGCACCTATTTATTCTGAGAATCCTCTTATCTCAGAGTTTCCAGATGAATCCATTTTTAACCTCAACATAGCTGACCACTGGAAACTATACTCCGATGGCTTATACACATAGCACAGATCAAGAGCTAGTGTCTTCTTCATCACCCCACAAGGGGATTGCATACCAAGGTCATACAAACTGGCATTTCCCTGCACCAACAACATCGTGGAATACGAGGCTTTGACTATAGGTCTCAGGATAGAAATGCAATGGAACATCATGGCTCTCAAAGTGTATGGAGACTCTCAGTTGATCATAAATCAAGTCAATAATGAATATCAGACCAAGGATGACAAGCTCACTCCATACAAGAAATTGGTGGAGACTCTCAAAGAATCTTTCATTGAAATAACATTTGAGCAGATTCCTAGAACCAACAACAGAGCAATAGATGCCATGGCAACAATTGGATCCCTATTAGACATCCCTCACAACATTCCAAAATATGAATTCTTGATTCAACAGCTTCTCGTTCCCGCATTCGAGGTAGAAGAATCAGAATTTGTGTGTGAAATCATTGGTCCTGGTGATCCTTGGTATCATGACATCTACACATATCTTCACATAGGAGTCATACCCGTTGACCTACCATCAAACCTAAAATGAACCTTTGTTAAAAAGGAATCTAAATTTGTCATCCTAGGTGATACCCTATACCATAGAAGCATAGAAGGTACCCTACTACGCTGCCTAAATGCTAAGGAGGAATTAACTGCTCTAATTGAAGTACACAATGGTATATGTGGTTCACACTCAAGTGGAATAACCATAGCCAAGAAACTACTAAGGATGGGGTACTATTGGCCCACAATGGAAAGAGAAGCACATGATCATGCTAGAAGGTGTCTACAATGTCAGCAACATGGAGACCTCATCCATGCTCCAGCTCAAGAGCTTCATCCTATCATCACACCATGGCCCTTTTCGCAGTGGGGACTCGATCTCATTGGGAAAATCACACCCACCTCATCTAATGGCCACAAATTCATCATAACCGCAACCGAGTAATTTACTAAGTGGGTAGAAGCCATACCCATGACATACATAACTAGGAAACAGATTTCTAAGTTCACCCTGAACTATCTCATTTGTTGCTATGGTGTCCCACAAGCCATTATCTCAGATAATGGGACACCATTTAAGAATCAAGATGTCTATGACTTGTGCAAGAAATTCAAAATCCAACATTGCTTCTCCACCCCATACTATCCCCAAGGCAATGGCCAAGCAAAAGCTACAAACAAAACCATTCTGAAAATCCTCAAGAAAACAGTCAATGACGTAGGTCGTGACTGGCATTTGCAGCTTAATCAAGCCCTCTGGGCCTATCGAACCAGCATCCGCACACCCACTGGTGCCACTCCCTTCTCCTTGGTCTACAGATCAAAGGTCATACTCCCCATTGAGATCAAGCTCCCATCCCTCAGGATATCACTGCAAAATCTCATCATAGATGAAGAGTACCAGGTATTAAGACTAAATGAGCTGGAGCTACTGGATGAGAGACGTATCAATGTTTTGAATAATTTGTAAGTCTATCAGAATAGACTCAAACGGAGCTACAATAAGAAAATCAGGAGGACTTTCCAGGAATCATTGGTCATGATGAAACCAGATTCAAACAGTGGATGGGAATTCATCACAACAAGTTAAATCAAAGTTGAACCATGGTGCCAAATTAAGAAGTAGAAACCAACAAAGTAAAAACAAATAAAGATGAAGTAAATTGTCTCAAGTCAAGAAGTGTGTGTCTTGTGTGGTGTCATAGTCCTCACAGGTACTGCTTGACCCGCCTCAAAGGTGGAGTTTGTCCTACCTTTATCGGAGTAGTCTATTGCATTACGCCGGGGGCATGTTCTTATCAAATCGGATTCGTGTATGATCTTAAGGTCCTCAAATTAGAAAATCCAAAAAACATCAAAAAAGCACAAAAATTCAAAAACATCCAAAACATATCAAAATCCAAAAACATGTCAAAAAGTCATTCAAAAAATAAAAAATAGAGCCGTCTAGTCGAACTACTTTGTCTCTGAGCTTGAACGCAGGAAAAGTTGATCTTTGATCATCCCCCGAGACACTTAGGTCAGTCCTTTAGGAGTCTGTCATAATAAATTGACATCTCATCATGTATATCATCATCTATAAATTGGTCAAGTCATCTTGTCGAACTACGTGGTCTCTGCGTATATAACATAGGCAAGGATAATCTGTTGATCAGCTCTCGAGACCCCTAGGATAGGTCTTTAGGTTAGTCTTTTGGTCAAAATCTCAGAAAATCCCAAAAACATTGGAAATTTTGAAAATCAAAACATTTGTAAAACCTCGAAAAATACCAAAAATAGCCTCAAAACATTGCAAAACATCAAAAACATCCATCCACCTCATCTTGCTTACACTCGCAATAAACACCACTCATAATAAACTGATCGTCATCATCAACCTTTGGTGAAACAGTTAGAAACAAGTCTAGCAGATTAAAAGTAAAACTCCAAAGGTTAAGTCTTAAGTCTAAGACAATACGTAAGCAAGTTGGTCATCTCTTCATATTGGTAACTCATCATCCAATCAGTCCCATGTCAATCATCCCTTAGAACACTTTGGATAAACGAAATGACATGCCTCCATCTGCTAACATGTCCTAGAATGAATCCTTCCTACAATGGGCATTATCTTTTGGCAATAAGTTTTGGTTCTTATCCTTAGAAAACACATCCTCTTTCCATTAGCGATATTGAAGAGTATCAATTTGTTTGTTTACTTGGTCTTTATCTTTTGACTTATCTTATTTGCGCTCATTCCAAGGACGTCTCGATGATATCCCAAAACAGAGGACTTAGAGAAACAAGAATGGGGCAACGATCATTATCTTTTGTCAGCTATGCTTGTTGGACGTTCTTGTAATATAACCTCAGCGAATACTTGCTTTGTTAGATATGAATGGAAGAGGTCTAGGGCAACTTGTTGACTATTGCATGGATAGGTTTACCTTTCCGTGTTTTGGTCCGAGGAGCCTAAAACTTCTGAAGTGCATCCTAGCAAGGTTTTCGTATGTCAGGTGTGAACAAGAATACTCCTATCTGCTTGTCAAGTCAAAGTTCATCTCACTGGGTACAACATCATCCTGGTTTTCTATACCTTGATGCATCATACCACGTCTGTTATCAAACATAAGAAAATTTGGCCCTTTGAAAATCCCAATTCCTCGGCAAGTAATCATCATCATCATCATTTGCATTTGCATCATCTTGTGTCTTGTTGAAATGATTTCTTCTTTTCTTACTAACCGCACTAACAAGGTACTATGACAGTTGATCATCATCACCATCATCATCATCATCGATCCTACATAAATGTATCATATAGGAAACATACGCATTGCATTTTAATCATCATATAAATAGGTTATCATAGACATTCTTCATAGATAGGTACATCCATTTCATTGGCATTTCACCTATTACATTGCATCTCATGGCATTATATCAATCATTGCATGAACATTCATTTGCATTTCACAACCATTTCATATTACCATATAAATCATCACATAGCATCTACGGAAGCATTTCATAATCATTTTTGCATAATCATAAACAATAGGTATATAAGCATTTAATTCATTAGGCATACATACTTGCATAATATCATGACATCATCTCACCACTTTACGTTCACATTACATTACGCATTAACATATCATTGCATCACATACATCATCATTTATTACGTTTAGGATAATAACATTTGTTATTCTAAGCATCTCATAAAAAACCATCTCATTATGCATTAACACCATTTCATTTGCATCATATCATGACCATCACATTCATATTTCATTATCCATATCATCTCATAAATAACATCATAAAACATTCATTGCATAAATCATTTCACATAGGCATAGACGTATAAAATTCATTACAAAAAAAACATATACACATCCATTCATAGACATTTCATAAGCACAATTTACATATCATTTTGCATGTGCACAATGGATCATATCATTTCACATATTGAACCATCGCATTTGCATTATCATAAATAGACCATCACATTTGCATATCATAGGTTAACATAATATAGATCTGTTAGTCATAACCATAACACATACATCATTAGAAATAAATGCATCCATAAAGACATCATTGTAAAGCACATAGAAATAAACCATCCATGCATAAAATAGAACACATTGCATCACATCAAAATCATCATTGGCTCATATATATATCATCACGCAACTATCATAGTACAAAGAATAAATCAGATCATTGTACATATATGTCAATTGATACAAAACGCCCATTGGGCTATCAAAAACGAGCCCATAAGGCACAAAAAGTATATATCATCTAGATCAAGCTCGATCCCTATGAATGTCACCCTCGCCCCTGTCACCGTGACCCTCTGCTGGTCTATGTTTGGACCGCTCTGAATACTCTGGGACCCACTCTACTCTGGGTACGGCCTCGTGATAAGACCACTGATAATACTTTGCCTCTCGGATGGCATCCCTATAAGATCACACTGACACTGTACCCTAGGAGGAGGAGGTTGTCATGCTCTCTATCTGCTATCTATAGCCTAGCTCAGTGGCTGCCTATAACTCTGTAGCCTGTCTCTGCTGTACAACCTGATCTCTCTTAGCTCTGAGCTGCTCTCTCTCGACCCTCACCTGATCTCTCTCGATGGTCACGGCCTGGATCTGAGCCTGTAACTACACAATCAGTGCATCTCTAGCATCTGCCTATCCCTGTGGCTGCACTCGAGGCTAATCATTGCCTCGTGGTGGCTCCTACTACTGATCCTGCATGTGTACGTCTCCATGCCCTAGCTGGACTGGGGGCACAACTGGTGGATCCTGTCGAATCTCAACCCTATTTCCTCATCCTTGTCCTCCCCCTCTGTCTCTAACTCTGCACAGATCTGGGTCATCACCTGGAATAGTTAGCCGAAGTGGAGGTCGGAACTAGTCCCTATAGGCCTGAGTGGTGCCTGGATCTGCTAAACCCTGATCGTAGGCCCACGGTCGGGCTACCAAGTGCCTAAAACTGTTGACTGCCTTTGAGGTAGGAATGTACTATCCCCATGACACCTATGTCATGCTACAAGCAAAGACGGCTACATAGTCATCATCAGGCCAATCCTACGGCTCTCAAAACTGACACTGCACATGCCTAGATAGGTACCTCTCGATCATAGTATGCTCCTGCCCCTGCATATATCGGTCTTGGTGGCAATAAAATAGTTGATCGGCATCGTCGGCCCATCCAGGCTGATCAAGGTATGGTCGCCAAGTGAAAACCAGCATCTCGTCTAAGACCCACCTCCAGTAGGGGATCTCGTACTCACCGGTGTGTGTAAAGGACACACCGCCTTTGTATCGTGCCACGAGGGCATCGTCTTCCCCCATCAGAACTGGAACAACACATGGACGTAGCACAAAAATGTGCTCCCACACCCAGATGTGAAGTAAAGTCACTCCAACCCCCAATGCTCTGTCGTCCATGTAGACGTACTCATGGAGGTCCCTATAAAGTGAAGCTAGAAGAACATGCCCCCATGTGAAACGAACCGGCCTGTCTCAGACCATCTGCTCCCAGCAGTACCCCCAACCAAGACTGAAGTATCGCCCTCGCCTGTCAGGGGCAACAAGACTCAAAATGATAGTTGCAATCGCTCAATGGTAGGGAGGTACTATGACCCTGTATCGCTCTAGCTCTATCTGTCCCTCACAAAAGATGATGTCCCGTGTGGTGAGGACTCTGCAGTAGGCCTCGCGCCCCTCGTCTATATCGAAAATGGCCCATCGGCCATGAATCAACAATTTCAGAATATGCCAAACATCCTCTAGAGTGACAGTAGCCTCGCTAGTGGGGAGATGAAACGAGGACGTCTCACTGTGCCACCTCTCGACCAATGCTGACAACATCCCTACGTGAGTGCGCACGGGCGCCACGTACGCAATGTACCACAACCCCGCAACCCCGAGTCGATCTCTGTCCCTGTCGCTTAGGTCTCGCAAGATGCCAGCCAAATCTCATGACCTATGCTCCCAAGAGTAGAGCTCCCTCACCACGTCCTGCATCAAGGAAGGTCAACGTGTTAAAAAGTTTGAAAATTTTCTGATCGAACGCTCCAAAAACGTCTCTAGCGGTGCAACCTATGATGGCATTGCAGTTTGATTTTAATCAAACTCCGACACTAGAGCCCAAAAAGAGCAAAATTGCACTGCTGCGGTGCACTTTCCCTTCCAGCATCGCAGTTTGGGTGAATTCAGCAATGCCGCGTCGCACTTTATCAAACCAGCAGCCAAACCCGAGCTCAGCGTCGAAGTTTTTAAACTCTGAACTGCAGCGCTATGGCACAAAACAACACCGTGCAACATAGTTTGATTGCCAAGCGGTGCTATATAGTGCCACTACAGGTGAGCTGCCCCTTTAAAGCATTAATTAAAGTATTAAATGAAAAGACGAAGCTTGGGTAAGGGTCACATACCGGTGCTCCGATGCCAGGTGGCCGCTGGTACGTCCGAACTCGATCAGTGATGTGCAGGGGAAGCTGTCATTGCACCATATCACCGAAGAGTCAGAGCTCAAATCTCAAGGTTGCTAGTGGAGGTGTGTGAAAATGACTTAAAAGTGACCCCTCGAGCCCCTTTTAAGCCTAAAAATTAGGGTTTTTTTCACCCTGTTTGGCTGTCCTACTAGGGTTTTGGACCCCCGAACCTGTTTTCATCTAGTTGAGGCTTGTTTTTCATTGTTTTATTGCATTTAGACACGTTTTTAGCCTCCTGGAGCCCTTTCGGACCTATTGGGTACTTTGTCATCTTTTTTCCCAAGATCACCCAAAAAATTAAAATTTTCATCCGATCTCTCGAGGGGGCATTATAATGGCATGTTTTCTCTCGCCATGCAATAGTGGGGCAAGTTTTTAAAGTATCAAAAATTTTGGTCTTGATCAAGATTGATCATTCTTTGAACCAATGCAACGAGTGCATTGCTTCAAAGAGGGGCAAAATGTGGACATTGAAAATATACTAATTGACATTGTGCATCTGATCTTGACTTACTAACATTGTTTCTTCTTGAAGCATCCCTCGGTCTAACCATTTAATCAAATTCCCCTATCTGATTAAATTCATCATTATTTCTCCCTTAATTGAATAAATCATTTTATCTAATTAAGTCAATCTCTTTTGTTAATTAAATCAATTCATCTGATCTAATTATCCCTATTTAATTAAATAATCAGTTATTTGATTAAATCTCTAAATTTTGTTCATTAAATTAAATAAATTAAAACCTTATTTGATTTAATCTAACACCATCTCTTTTAATTAAATAAATCAAAATCCTTATTTAATTAATCTCTTGTCATATTCCTCTCTTATTTGGTTGATGATACTTAAATTTGAGTCAAATGGTCACATCATCTAACCTCTCCATTAAATGAATTAATCCTTGATTAATTTAACCTCATCTCATGTCACATCCTCTAGATAATGCAAGTTTCACATGAAAATAGATTGAATTCATTTATTTAATCTCTATTTTCCTCACAAGGCATCTTTTGGAATATTCTCTCAATTTGAATTCAAAAATTCCAAGTCAACTACATGTACATCCAACAAGGCAATAGGTCATCTTACATGTCCTTTTCCTTGAGCCAAGTGGCATTTATTGCATCTTCCCTTCCCTCTTGCATGTCATTTCAACAAATTTGAAATTCAAAATTATGCATTTATTGGCACAAACCCCAAATCTTGCACATCGTTCATCCATTCATAGATTGACAAGTGGCATTATACCATTGTATGAATGTTAGTCCCACATTGCTAAAATTTGGACATTCATCCATCTTGGAATTCTATAAATAAAGAGCAATTATCCTCATTTCATCATCCACAATTTATGCAAAGTTACCATGCTCAAATATCCATCAAATTTCATCAATCATTCTTGAATCATAGTTAGGTTTTATAGATTTTAGCTTGGAGCACTCTTCAACATCAACAAAGTGGATCAAATCTTCACCAACACATCAAGCTTTCATCTTAGGAATTGGGAAAGGGCCAATTTTCATAGCAAATTGGCACCAATTCCCCCATGGGATCATGTGTTTGCTTTTCTAATTGGGATTGAATCAATATTTCTTTGTTTCATTGTGTTCTTTGTTATTTTATTTCCTAGTTTGAAGTTGTAAATGGATTTCATGGGGAATCCTTGTTTTGGCTTGAAATTTCTTGTCTAACTTGTTTATTTTTTTTGTTTTGCAGGTACCAAGGTTGGGGTTCACACACATAGAGAAGAATCTAGATATTGAGATAATCATTGATACTGCTACACCCCTAGAAGAGAAAAATATTGATTAGGTTGAAATTGATGATTTCACAATCATCAAGGCCAATCTCAGTAGAAGCACTTGGCATACCGATGTGAACATATTCATGGTTACAGTAGAAAATATAAAGGATAGGGTGCTTAAAGATGCAGAGGATAAGGCAACCCTCAAGGCTGAAAATTAGCAACTGCGACAATATGTCTCTAATCTACTTCACAACACTTCACAGGCCACTCAATTGCTTCCAAAATTTCTAGAGTCACCATCTGATCAACACTAGTTAAGACAATTGGTTATATATGGGAAGCATATGTGGGATTAGATAGAGGAGTTTGTCATCAAGGGAAATTTTTTGCTTTTAGAGATGTATCAGTTAAGGTATAATTCCCATGATATGCACCAAGGGGTTCAAGGGTTTGAGAAAGGTATGGAAGAGCTAAAACCAATGCATGGGATTATCATTTCCAATTTGAAGACAACATATGATTTAGTGGGTGCAAAATAACAAAAAAGATAGATTCTTGCAATGAGAGAATAACACCTCTTCAAGGTGAAAACTTATGAAAGAATATCTGGAGAACTAGCTGAATATAGAAAAAAGTTTGTTGATGTCCGCATATTCATAAGTGTATTTGTTTTAGAGATCCCTTGTTGGTATCGTCGTGATGATGGCGGTTTCATTGAACTTGATGAAGTGCAAGTTGAATTCTAGAATCTTGTTCATGACAGGTTTAGTAGTGATCTTGATGCCAAAAAAATGAGTTAGATTCCCTTGATGTCAGAAAGATTTGATAAAGAAACTAATGAGGTCAAATATTTTCTAAGTTTAATTGCAGAAGGTGAGGAAATCCTAGAAAATAAGAATATGGCATTAGATAGTATCAACACTTTTGATAGAGAGTCAGTTTCCAACTTTTTGGTCTATGTAGTGGAGATTTAAAGCAACAGTTAACTCGATGGCTTTTTTAGTTTTCTTGCTATTTTGTCTCATTCTTATCTATTCTTTGTGAATGAGAGAAAATCAATTATAATATTTGGAGCTTTCCCTTCTTTTTTCTTTTACCAGATTATTAGTTAGTTGTCTTGTTTTAGTTTTAGAAATAAAGCTTGCAAGTTGTCAAGTCTATTTGTAAAAGCAAGGAGATTTCAGGGTTCCCTATTCCTCACTTGTGTATAAATAAGGCCAGCCTTGCCCATTTTTATTTAACCGTTATTGTGATAGCAAATTGCTAAGCCTACTTTTCCTGCAAGTTGTTATTCAGTGTTTGTTCACTTAGTGTAAGAGAAAGCTTGCATGCTTGTCTTTTAGTTGCAAGATATTGTTCAATTTATGTGTTACTCGTGTTAAGTGTTTTATGGTTTGATTGCAAAAATATAAGCCTGTTATTGCTATAATCCTGTTGTCCTAGAAGTGTAATCGTTATTTGAAGTTTAAGAAATGAAATTGTATTCCTATTTTGTTGCTTTGATCTACTCTCTTAAGTTTTTTTTCTATATGTTTTTCTTAGATAATCTTTATTTCAGCTTGCATCGAAAAGTACGAGTCTTTGGGTGTGTGTTGAGAGAAATTTTGTTTAAGTATATGTGTCAAAGATCATTCCTTGTTTACTTTTAACTCTCAAGCTTTGAGTTTACTTGAGTTATTAAAGGCATCATTAGAGTAGGCTTAGTTGTAGTTGAAGTTCAAAAGAGAAAATTTTAGTTACAATATTAGAGTTTTATAACCCTGTGCTCCTAGCTGAGAACAAAAAAAGATTGGAAAATTAGTTTAGTTTACTTTCTTTAAGCATCATCAACAAAGAGGGAGATTCCTCTCCTAATTTGAAGAGAAGTTTATCCTTGTATAGCTATCTATTTCTAATCTACATACCAGAGGTGTGAATTGAAATGTCAACACATTCTTCGGGTGACAAGATTTAAACTCTCTTTCTTCCCTCTTTTCCCTCAAGCTTTTTGGGTAGCATTGATTTGTTGACGGTAGTTGGTTGAAGGATATTGGATATACTACCCCATAAAAGGGGTACCGGGAGGGAGGCCAAAAGGAATTGAAACCTAGGAAGAGAATGCTTGCACTCCCTCTGGGGTAGATGATAGAAAACTTAAAGAAGATGGAGAAAAGGGAGCTTGATGCTTTGTAAAGCATGAGCAGAGTAGGGATGTGACAGAGGAGTGACTTGCATAATTGATACTAAGAGTGTGCAAAATGGTGGAAGTGGAAATATCAGTTAAAGATTAGGAGGCAATAGGAATGTGGGTGAAATGATAGGTCCAAGTCTTGTAGTCAAAGTTCATTTTACAACTCTTTTGGTAAATATGGAAATTTTGCATGCGGAAGCCAAGGAGGCGAAATCCTTGAGGGTTTATGCCATAAAATGTCCTAATGTGAATGGCTTCACGTATCTAACTTCCCACATAACATTCAAGACTTAGTCATTTTTGGGTTTAATGGTTTTGAACTTGTACAAAAATGGAAAGGTTTGAATTTGCATGTTTTAAGGGCTTGATTAAAGTCATGTGGAAAAGGACAATCAAGAGCTGTATAAGAGCTAATTTTCATCCCCTATGCAAATCCCATTTTTTCCTTTATCCACTTTAGAAAACCAAGCTCAGAGGCTTAATTCCACTTAAGCCCATTGTTGGCAGTCCACTTGCACCTGTTTTGAGCATCAGTGAAGGCATTTCTGTCGAGGATGCCCGCATGGCTCATAGATGTCTGCACGACACACTTACGTCCCTGGAAAATTCCTGCATCTAAGCCAGCAAAGGCATTAGTCTTCTCATTGGCAATGAAGTAGTAACGCCTCCTTCAGTTGACCAGCCTGAATATGACCATTTTCTTCCTCCCTTCTTCATATTTAGTCCTTCAACAAACATTTCAACTCTTCAGCAGATGAATCCTTCATTCTTGCACACTTCAAGCTCCCATTCTCACACTTTTGCATCCATTCTCACTCACTCTAAGAATTCAAGCATAGCATTGCAACAAAATATTCACTTTGTCACTTCGGTAGAGCACATTTGGGACCACACCATTACAATAGAGGCTTGAGTTTCTCTCATGTCTCCACCAAGTAGCCTTGAGTGCTCTTGGTGGAGGTGGTAAGCTTCCCTCTCCTCTCCTCTATCACTTGGTTGAGTAGCATAGTACTGCATTGTAGTGTTTGTATTATCTTTACTTTATTGCTTCTTTATCTCATCTCCTGTGTTTTTCATGGAGGTGGAAACACCTAAATGAGGGTATGACCGAGGTAGGCCCCTATACAGCCACCCAACATTTTCCCTCTTTCTGTGTGCAGGAGTACGTGCTCTTCGAAGGATCAATTGGCTAGGTTGTTAGTCATTTTCGTAAGTTCAACCTTGCCTCTGTTGTTGTCTGATCGTACGGACTACAACACACTTTAGAGATGCCAGTGAGTTGTGCTATCGTCTAGAGACCGTGCTAACATCCTCAGGCAGAGAGCTCCTTGAGGCACAGAGTTGAACCTAGAAACCAACTCGCCTAGCCCCACCTTAGAACTCAGGATTGTAGAGTGATTGTAGGACCTCATAATACTCATCATTCTCATCATCATACTCTATGTGTTGTACTTAGTTGAGGTAAGTTAGGGCAGCCTCTCGCATCTTGACCCTCCATGACCTGGGGTCTTGCACGTGGTGGTCCCCCTCTCTTATAGGGGCTATAGGTGATCATGTTGAAATTCTGGCGCAATCACAATGGCACCCCACATAGATCTTCCTGCATGTGTGGGTCTAGTTACTATGGAAGGAATAGTTTTCCAAGCCAAAATTTGACACGACATAAATGGAGTTCCATATGCAAACTTCCGTGCAAGTGTTTCAATTTAAGTTTTCAAGTTTTAACAATTTGACACTTCTTCACTAATAATTTAATCTTGTTGGTAGGCCAAAATTGGGGTAAAGAATAAGAAAGATTTCAGCTTGGTCTAAGTGTCAATCTAGGGATGGTAAGCTTGTGAGAGGTGTTGTGGAAGTATACCTAAGGGAGGAAAGTGGCAAATTAAGTGGGGATGAAATGTAGCTAGAACACACAAAGGAGTACCTATAATGAAAATATGGTTCAAACATTTTATTTTTTTGCTCTATTCTATGACAGAAGTGACAGGAGATGTGATATGAACTATTATAAAAATAGTAGCAAACTCTCTTATAAATCCATAATATAACTCACACTTTACACTTCAAATAAATAGAACCAATCTTGGCAGAATATCAATAGCTGAAATGACTATCTAATGAAAACCAGATTGTAAATAACCATACGACAATTACACACGAAAAGAAAATGTTGCAAGAAATCAAATCATGCAACTATGAAATCTATTGAAATTAAATTGAACAAAAACTAAATAAATGTCACCATGCTTCACCAGGGAGTGGGCCCTTGCTTCATGGTTTGTAGGTGAGAAGAAATGAGAGTCTTTCTACGATGTTGTGATCAAAAGAAGCACTATTTTATTTATCAAACGTTTGATACAAAAATTTGATACAAAAAGTCTATTGTCAAAGTCTATATTCTATCTGGTCCCTTACAATATGCTCACTTATATATGCATTGTTTGAAACAAAGAAATACATAAAATATTAAGTTTTTTTCGGCCTATGGCCAACAAACGAGAAGAAAAAAAATACTTGTCATAGATTAAAATAGTACTATTACAAAAATGAGCAAATATAGGAGACGAGAATATCTTTGGTTCTGTCTAGCTAGCAAAAAAACACATCCACCATACAGCTAGCAAAGCATCCTCCATCACACGGGTTTGCATATGGGATATAATGGTGTTGAAGTGGCCATTATGATGTGGAAATATTGGGTACAAAGAGTCTAGTGTGAAATAGATTCATGTGGATGAAGAATGCATGCGGGAAGTTTTATGAAGAACTAAAGAAAGGTCACCATTAGATAAAACAATGCACAGTTAGCTCTAAACAGGTAATCGATGCCACCTTAGAAGCTGACATAATATTTTGAAAATATGATAGAACTAAATTGCTAGTTAAAAAGTATTGCACATAAGTTCTTGACCAAAAAGTGACAGGAAGGTATGCACCCTTAATTCCACATGCTACAATATATATATCTTTTCTTGACATAGTGAAAGAAATATTAGTAAACACAATATGATATTATTTATTCACATATTTTATCCAAAAACTAAATTAAAGATTACTTATATATATTAAATCATATGTAACATAAAATGGTAAAACGGTATGATATGGAATGGAAATGGAATGTGGAAGTGGATATGAAGGTATGTTAAATAGGCTAAAATGTGGCATAAAATGGGACATAAATGGATCTCATCACTTGCAATGAAATTGAGTGTAGATTTCATACCTATTAGATGTGAAAATGCAAAGAAAAGAACAACAAAGATCAAATCCTTAAAATTTGTAGCGAAATACCAAAGTGATTTCATCCAAATCCTCAATGTGTGAAGGGTATAAATGAACTTGACCAAACCCTATTTATAGACCTTGATGCATTTATTGTGGGTAGATTTCTCATACTGCACACAAACCCTAGTTTGTGAAAACTCACGATGCAAAATACAAACCAATGTGGAGATGAAGAATGTGGGTGTTGGGGCGATGCGGGGATGAAAGATGCAGGTGCTGGTGACCCTAGTGTCATTTGAGCAGAATTCTACATATGCATTCCCACAAATGCATTTTCAAATAGAAATTCCTGCAAATAGCCAAAAAGGATGCGACATTCACTTGATGGTTTCCCGCATATGGCAACCCACATGAAAACTCTTGCAAAAGGACACTTAGCTGGAAATTTTTTAAGATTTTAGGAGGCTTAAATATTTTTAAGGTAGCATAGGCCAAAGGGAAAAAACTGAAGGCAAAGGTAAAACCAAACAAGCATAGGAAAAGCCAACACAAAATTGAAAAGGGGAAAGAGGGGGTCCTTATCTTCAGCGGGGCATTTGTGCAAAATGCACAACACTTTCCAAGCTAGGTCCAATTTTTTTTATGATTGTCTCAACTTTCTACTCTACTAAATGGGATCTTGGAGCCTCATGGCCAATGTCCACACTTGATAACTTTATTTTTGATATCAAAAGGGAGAAATAAAAGTTAATTCAAATGGTCACTTTGAATTATACTAAGCCTCAAGCCCTACTTGCAAGGAATTAAACACAACAAACTTCAAAAGGAGAGAAAAATAACACTAAAAGGGACAAGGAAGTTAAGAAAGAAGGAAAAATTGACAACCCCAAAATGGATAACTTTTCTCAAAGTAAGCCAATTACTAAGAAAGTTAAATGTGCCTTTTGTAAAAGATTTCGACATGATGAACATAAATGCATGAGGAAACTAATTGAGTCTCTTACACATATTTTCAAAAAGAATAATATAGTGCTACCTAATTATATCAAGGCATGTTCATCAACTCATGAAAATACTAAGGACAAAGAGAAATCAAAGGGAAAAGCCGTAGTTTCTCCAACATCTTCATCTCCATCATGGATAATAGATTTTGGTGCTTCACACCATATGGGTTCTTCACAAGTTATTTTTTATTTGTAGAGCCATCCAGTATGTCCACAATCACCTTAGGTGATGATACTCCATCATTGGTAAAAGGGAGAGGGTATGTTGAAGTTGAAGGAGGAACATTTTTCGAATGTTCTAGGTGTTCTTTCACTATCAACTAATCTCCTTTCAGTGTATCAAATAACTCATTTAGGGAAAATCATGAGAGTATACTTCTCTCCAAATTCAGATGAGATAAGAGAATTGCAAAGAAAAAATTTGGTAGCAATAGGGGAGGAAAATCACCAATCTAGATTATATACCTTCTCCAATTTTACCATGGATATTTCTACAAAAGCACTTCTAACTCATTTAGATGAAGTTAGAAAATTATGGCATGAGTAATTTGGTCATCTTAACTACTGCTATCTTGAGAAACTAATATAATATGGTCAAGGGATTACCTAAGGTTAAATTTATAAGGGACTTTGTGAAGGTTGTGCACTTGGAAAACATCCATAAACAAAATTTGACAAAGGTAGGTCATGGAGGGAAACACAAGTTTTAGAACTTGTTCGTGGTGATGTTTTAGGGGCTCTTCCCCATCCATCTTTTACAAAGGCTAGATATGTTCTCACCTTTACCAATGATTTCTCATTTTTTACATGGGTCTACTTCCTTAGGAAAAAATAAAAAGTGTTTGGTTCTTTAGATTTCAAAGCTCTTTCCAAAAAATAGTTAGGGAAATTCATCAAATTTCTTTGAACAGATAATGGGGACGAGTATTTCAACAACCATATTGAGTGGTTTTTCATAGAAAAAGGGATAAATCTACAACACAGTTCCATATACCCCCAAAAAAATGGTGTTTTCAAATGAAAAAATAGATCTTTAAAAAATATAGCTAATTATATGGTTCACTCTAAGGGCCTCACACTATCATATTGGGCAGAAGCAGTCAACTCTACATGTTACATTCATAATATATTTCCCCATAAATCCTTGAAGGGTATCACTCCCTTTGGAGCTTGGAAAGGATGGAAACCAGTAGTTGATCATTTTAGAGCCATTGGCTCTCCTACCATGGAATGCATTATGAAAGAACATCACAAGGCTATGGATCCACAATCCAAACCTTGCATCTGTGTTGGATATCTAGATGGTGTAAAACGCTATTGCCTACTCCACCCTACCACACATGAGTTGTTTATTGAGAGAAGTGTTAAGTTTCAAGAAATGTCTCTTGAAGCTATAATTAAAATTTCTCAACATATTATGGACTCACTAGATCTTGATTATAGTACTAATGGTTCAAATAATTCTGAATAGATTCCTAGTGTAGTATCTTTGTCTTCCAATTCTCATAACGACGATAGTGACAAGGGTTCATCTTCATCGAATTTAGGGATTACATTGGAAGTTGATATTTTTGCACTAGACTCACCCACATGAACTCTACACAGGGTAGATACATGGGTACAAAATCCATTAGATGATAGTCAACTTTAGGCAAAGTTTCAGGGGGGCACATACCTTCTTTGCTTCAGTTTTTTATCCAAAAACATTTAGAGAGGCATCAAGCATACCTGAGTGGGATATTAATATGGATGAAGAATATGATTCCTTGATTATAAATCACACTTGGGATTTGACTTCACTTGCTAAGGGAAGGAAGGCAGTTTGATGTAGATGGACATATCGAACTAAATTTGTAGTAGATGGGTTAGTTGACAAATATAAAGCATGTTTGGTTGCCAAAGGTTTTTCACAAGTTGTAGGAATTGACTATACAAAAACCTTTGCACCAATTGCTAAGAGACTTCAATTCGACTCACACTAGCTATAGTCATAGCACATGGATAGTTTGTACATCAGATGGATGTGAAGTTTGCATTTCTTCAAGGATACCTTGAGGAGGAAAGCTACATGGAACAACCACTAGGGATTGTTCAAGATTCATCCTTAGTTTTTAGACTTAGGAAATCTCTCTATAGCCAAGATAGATTTGTACCTCCTATATTCAAGTTTTACTAGATGTCATTTAGATCCTAACACGTATCTAATGTGGCAAGATGATTCACTTTTGATACTGGTTCTATATGTTGATGATCTTTGGATTACCGGGAGTACTTCATCTTCCATTATAGTAGTGAATTCATCACTTTAGGATAGATTTGACATGAAAAACTTTAGCTTATTACACTACTTCCTTGGCATTGAGATTTCACATTGCAGCTCTTCAACCGTTCGGGGGTGGAGTAAATTTTCTGTAAATAATTTTCCTTTCTGTTTTCGTGATGTGTTTCCCCTTCCCTTGATGTGTTTGTTATGTTGTGTTCCCCCTTTTCGTGAAATTTTTGTCGTATTTTATGTAATTAGGTGTCTTTTTTTAGGTGATTTTTAGGGAAGTTCCAACTTATAGGTGATTCTAGGAAGTCTTTTCCTAGGTGGTTTAGGGAAAATTATTGTTCTAGGTGATTAGGAAATGTTTTTGACTGTGTTGCCCAATGGATAAGCCACTAGGCTATGCTTAAAAGTTTAGAGATTCCTAGTTCTTATATGCCATAAGTATCTGACATGGTCCCCAGATAGAGCCAAATGTTGTACCCCAAATTAATTTTTTTGCTTTATTAAGGCATTTTGAAAGAGTTGGTAAAAGTCTTGTCAAAAATTGTCAAAAAGGAAAAAAAATGGAAACTTGCATGACATGCATGTTTGTCAAAAACTCAAAATTTTCAAAGTCTAATGATCTTTGTTTTCTTACAGTGAAGTTTTCTACAAAACCTAGATCTCATTTTTTTTGCCCTAAATTTTAGGAAATTTTCCAAAAATAGGAAGTTTTTAAAAATAGATTTTTTCTGGGTTTTTATGGGTTTCGTCTCAAATGGAGGCTAGCAATTTTTTTAAAAAACAAAAAATTTCTAAAAAATAGAATGCCTAACTCTAGGGATTCAAACTAATTTTGATTGGCCTAAAATACTTCGTCATCAGGTTGGTCTAGTCAGAATCATCAAAAGATCATTTTTTCCTTGGTGAGTCTATTCTACTTTTTTAGAAGCTAAAATGGGAGCCCCAAGGTCATCAATGGAGGTTGGTCAACTACCAAGTGTCAAATCCGGGGTCTCAAACACTACACAGATCAAGAAACGATGATTGATGCTCAAAGAACGAAGAAAGAAGAACGAAGGAGGGAAGCTGAAGGAATCTTGAAAGTTGTAAATTTTGACTAAGTTTGGAGATGCTAGGAACCCCTTCCCAGTCAAGGCACCAAGCCATTCATTCCTTAGCCATTTTTCAGTCCCAGAAAATGTGAAATGGTGAGGATGAAGAATGTAAAGGAAAAGTTGAAAAATTGGAAATAAAAACTAACACTGTCATGCATAGATGCCCCTGCTAGCGAGGGGTGCCCATCTTTTCAAGGCTTCAAAGGTCAGAATTGGGGTTTGTGCCTCCAACAATTTGTTCTCAGAATTCATTTGGCTCCACAATGAATCCAGTAGTAGTTCCATCAGATCAATCAGTCAGCTGGGATTGTGGATTGAACAAAGAAGCTTTATCAAAGCAACAAACTAGAAATTATGAAAATCATAAAGAATATTATGTCTAAGAACTTTGGGTGCCCCATGTAGCCAGGGGCATGTAGGGTTTTCGAGAATCAGATAATATTGTTAGGGTTTGCAAATATGCTCATTATCTTCAGAATTCCCTAGGCTATCGAGTGAATGTCTCAGCCAATCATCAGATTCATTAGTCACCCACAGTTGCAGATCAAACAAAGGATAGAGTATGGAAGGTCAAAGTTGAGAAAATAAAAAATTCCTAAAAATTACCAAGTCTGGTGATCATGGGCACCTCAGGTAGATAGGGGTGCCCAAGCTTTTGAGGACCTAAAAGTGGAAATTAGGGTTTGAGACCTCCAACAACTTTTCTTTAGATTTAGTCTAGCTCTTCAATGCATTCAATAGTGAACTCATCAAATTTTTCAAGCACCAGATATTGCAGATCAAATGAATAGAGAAAATGAAGAGAAGAAATGAAAAAACACAGGAAAAATATAACTCTAGAGGAGTTGGGCACCCCATCTATCCAGGGGCGCCCAACCTTTTGGCCCATCAGATGCAATTTTTCAGGGAAAATCACCTCCAGAAGATCTTTCTCCAATTCAATCAAACTATCCAACAAATCTATCAACTAGTTAATCGGGCCATTCAGGCATCTGGAAATGCAAAATCAATAGAGAATCCATATGAAGGTTAGAAAACACAGAAATTGAAGAGCATCAGAAAAATGGCTAAGACCGAGAGCCATGGGTGCCCAAGCTAGCCAAGGGCGTCCATGATTTTAGGGGTTTAATTGATGTTTTTAGTAGATGTTGCCTCCAAAACAATATTCTCTTATTTGGTCAGGCTCCGTAACAAGATCAACAATCAGTTCATGGGATCAATTTGGTGGTCAGAATGAAGATCAAAATAAGGGCACATTATCAAGTAAAAATTGGAAATTTCAAGAAAAATGGATAACTCTGCCAAGTATAGGTGCCCTAGCTAGCCAAGGGTGCCCATGAATCAATGCCTTAGTGGAATTTTCAAATTTTTATCATGCAACTTTTTGAACAGTGTTCACATTCGATGAACCTACTCAAGATTGGATTCAAAGATTTAAAGTTGGAGAATAAAGTGTTTTATTTATCCTCAAAACCTATTTAAGATGTCTTTGCCATTCATTATTCATAGATTTTTGTAGGTGGCATCCAAAGGAGGAGACATATAATTTTCATCATTTCAAGATTTGGAGGCCAAATCGTGGTGCTTTCTTAGAGTTCTTCATATTTTCTAGATCAGCTCACATATAGGCTCGCTTTTTCATACTTCAAATTTCCAGGGCATCATTTTTTAGAAGAAGGGGGTCATCTTTTTCAATTTTCAACAATCTATGTCAGCTTAGTTTTTTATTCTCTACAACTTTGGAAAATTTAATATTTTTCAAGAACCTGCTTTTTTCACACATGTCCAAGAAATCTTCAGTATTTTCAAACTCTGATCAACTGGGTCTCTCTGAAATGTGTTTCTACACAATACCCAGCTCTCAGCTTTTTCTAGGAAAATCCTAAAATTTATTAGGGTTTTTGCTTTTCCAATCAGCCATCAACATTTTAAAAAATTGAATGATCTGGGTCTCTTTGCAACGAGATTCTATACAAAATGCATATCTCAAATTATTTTTGAAAATTTTGAATTTTTAAAGAAGAAAAATCAGCAAGCTATTTTTAGCTTTTGTGCAGAACTTGTTCAAGAATAGTCGATTTTACAATCAAAATTCAAGTTTTTAAGCAAGTAGTACTCTCCCATGGAATTCAAAACCAAGTCAATGTTGTATCATGATTTCATAAAAAAATTTGAAACTGATTTGCATCATATAAAGCTAGTGTTCGATTTGCGTGCTTTGGAAGACATAGGAAATGTTGTAGTCAGCCATCTTGGTCATTCTGGATTACTTGCAACAACTTCCATTCCCATCTCAATGCAAAGTCTAGAGTTTTTAATTTCTTGTGTCAAGCATTACAATCTAGGAACACAACAAATTCAAGCAACAGATGGAAGAGTTGTTTGTAACCTCAAGTCGAATGTTGTTGAAAAGTACTTTTCAATACTACCTTGGTCGAAAAATTTGGTCACGTCCATTGAAGATTTTGAAAAGGTGTGGCACATGCACAAGGACAAATACCAAAAGAAAATTGCACAAAGATGGTTCAAGGAGAAACAAAATACTTTGCCTTAGAATATTGAGCATGGAGAATTCAAGGAGGAGTTTGCAATAATGATTACTCTGATCAACTGAGTCACTACTCAAGCAAAAGCCACTAAATTCAAAGCTTGGATGTTTTATAACATCTCTCACATCATTAATAAAATAGAGCTCTATGACTGGCCAACTTTGATCAACGATAGTCTCCACTATCAGATAACAAAATATTTCATAATCCATGAGTTTCACATGATTTCCTACCTTGTCTACATAATTTCCTATCAAGGAAAATTAAGAGGTTTGAACATCATAGGAAATATGGATATTCAACATGTATATCATCATTACCAATAGCTGGAGTTTTCAGAGTCAGCACAACATTATAGGTGGGTGAATGATGCATTCTTGATGCATATAGTGAGAGACTTAGACAATGAGTTACATGTAGGGATTTCATCAGTTTCCAGGGCAACAATGGTGGATTGGGCTGATTGGTTCATCCAATTTCCTACCTTCCCCTACATTAGAGTGTATGAATTCTCAAGTACTCCAATCATGTTGCCAAGATATCCCATAGATGAGGTGGTTTTCATGGAGTTTCTAAGGAAAGTGTATGAAGTTCACATGTTCTTGCAGAATCGAAAGAAGGTTGCTTTTAGTTTTTCGTTTGAGATGGGTATCTATAGATGTAGATCATCGGCCAATGCCAAGGTGATGGGTGATGAGTTGCCAAAATTTGTCCTCAATTTGTTCAATGAGAGGCGATCATACAATACTCATGGTGTTTTTGCATCCCATCTTGGTCAGAATCAAGCTCATGTGCCCACAGTTGTGTTGGTATGTGGCGACTGATCATGCTATACTGTATAGCCCATGGTATACTATACACCCCGACCCCTATCCTTGTCGGGGTCCGGGTCCAGGCCGGGCCTCGGGCGGGGGTTCGGGGGAGGCAGCCCCTGAGAAAAATTTTCTTCCTACTTTTTCACATGATCACCGAAAAAGGAAAATCAATGAAAAAAGGAAAATCCGATTTTGTAGAACCCTAAAATCTGGAAGCTTCTAAGCTTGTTAAAAAGGGGTTCGGATGGGTATTACTGTATGATGAAAAACGTGATTATTCACAATATTGTAATAGGTTTTACACTGGATAATAAAAGTATTGGATGGCTACAGTTTGGTGGATGTAGCCCGGATTGGGTGAACCACGTTAAATTCTATGTGTTATGATTTATTCTGTGTGTGTTTTAGTTTCTCTATTTATTACATAGATCTGCATTTAATTGTTAGATATCTGCCATTTCTAACCCTAACAAGTGGTATCAGAGCAGGTTGTGTTTCGATTATCATTTGTAGGAAGATCTCATGGTTGAGTGGGAGCAATGGCAGACAAGGGTAAGAAGGTTGAAAAGTTTAATGGGTAGAACTATCAGTTATGGAAGATGTAGATGGAGGACTATCTCTATCAGAAGGATTTATGGCGGCCATTGGAAGGGAAAACCAAGAAACCCATATCAATGTTAGATGAGGACTGGGAGATCTTGGATAGAAAGGCTCTTGGCAGTATTCGTCTATGTCTGGCACAATCAGTGGCATTCAATATTACAACAACAAAGACAACTCAAGAGTTGATGGAAACCCTGACGAAGTTATATGAAAATCCTTCCACTTCGAATAAGGTTTTTCTTATGAAGCGTTTATTTAATATGAAAATGGTAGAAGGTGGGTCAGTTACTGATCATTTGAATGAGTTTAATACGGTCACCAGTCAATTAACTTCTGTAAAAGTAAACTTTGATGAAGAAGTTAGAATCTGATTCTATGTTCTTTGCCTAAGTTTCAGGAATAGCTTGGTAAGTTTATTGTAATTATGTTCACGGATTCGGAATACATTGAAGTTTGATGATGTTGTTGAAATTGTTATTTTGAGTAGAGGAAATTCATAGGAAAAGCTCAGGTGGAACATCCACATCAAGCAGTGTTTTGAATGCAGAAAGCAGGGGCAGAACAAATGAGAGAGGAAACAATTCTAGAAATCATGGGAAGTCACGAGGAAAATCAAAGGACAGAAAGTCCCAATCTAGAGACAAGAGGGATTGCTGGTACTATGGTAAGCTAGGTCATTTGAAGAAAGATTGTTGGTCTCAGAAAAATAAAGAAGGAGACAAAAGGAAGAGGAAGTAAAGAGGAAAATGTGGTAAGTAATAAATCGATGAGGATGCTTTGATTCTTTCCCTTGATAATGCTGATGATTCTTGGGTGTTAGATTCAGGGGCTTCATTTCATGCTACCTCCCATAGAAGTTATTTTCTTGATTATGTCCAAGGGGATTTTGGGCTGATTTATTTAGGAGATAACGAACCCTGTCAGATTGTTGGAAAGGGAAGAATCAAGATTAAGTTGCAGAATGGGAATCATTGGCTACTACGTGAGGTAAGGCATGTTCCAAAGTTAAGCAGAAATTAATTTCAACAGAACAATTAGATGATGAAGGTTGTGTTATTACTTTTAGTGATAAAAACTGGAGGGTCACAAAGGGTGCCTTAGTGGTAGCAATAGGTGTGAAAGTAGGCACCTTATATCTTTATACAGGTCATACTGTTCCTTATACTTTAATTGTTACAGAAAAAGGTCAATGTTCAGGAATAGTTGTTGCAGTTCAGCAGGTAGAAGATCATACGGTTGTTGTGGACTCTACATCAACACTGTGGCATAATAGACTTGGGAATATGAGTGCAAAAGGTATGAAAAGTAATTCATTCAAATAATGTTTTACTAGGTCTAAAATATGTTAATATGGATTTCTGTGAAATTTGTGTGTATGGAAAACAAAAGAGAGTTAGTTTTCTCAAGGATGGGAAGTAAAAGAAAGATGAGAAATTGGAGCTTGTGCATATGGATGTATGGGGACCAGCTCAGGTATCTTCTCTCGGTGGCTCTCTGTATTATGTTACATTCATTGATGATGCAACTAGAAAGGTATGGATTTATTTCCTTAGGCAGAAATTTGATGTATTTGAAACTTTCAAAAAATGGAAGCTTGGTTGAGCATGAGATATGAGAAAAGGTTAAAATGTCTGATTTGATAATGGTGGTGAGTATTGTATTAAAAGAGTTTGAAGATTATTGTTCCTCTAATGGTATTCGTAGATAGAAAATGGTTCCAAGGACTCCACAGGAAAATGGAGTGGCTGAACACATGAATAGAACAATAATAGAGCGTGCATGGACTATGAGATTGCATGTTGGGATGCCTTTAAAAATGTGGGCAGAGACTATAAACACTGTTGTTTATTTAATTCATAGAGGTCCCTCTAATCATTTGTGTTGTGGTATTCTAGAGGAAGCATGGAAAGGTAAGAAGGTGAGTTATTCTTTTCTCAAAACCTTCGGTTGTGCAGCATTTGCACATGTAGATTCTAAAAATAGAACCAAGTTTGATGAAAAATCAAAGAAATGTGTATTTGTTGGATATGGCATTGATAAATTTGGTTATAGGCTTTGGGATTTTGAAAATCAGAAAATTGTGAGAAGCAGGGATGTCATATTCAATGAGAAGGTGTTGTACAAAGATCTGTTGTTGTAGCATGAGAAGAAAGAAAATGATTATGCTGTGTTGGATGATATTTCAAACAATGATGTTTCAATGGTTCCTCATGTTGGGCAACAACAACAGCAACAAATACCACAAACTCCTGTTAGACGATCTTCAAGGATAAGTAGACCTCCAGAAAGATTCTCTCCCTCTTTGTATACTATTTTGTTAAGCGATCTTTGGTGAACGAATATATTATGATGAAGCTATCGGTGGATGCAAGGTTCAGGTGGGAGCATGGAATGGAAGAAGAAATGGACTCCTTGTTGAAAAATCAGACTTGGGAATTATGCAAGTTGCCTGTGGGTAAAAAGGATTTACCAAACAAATGGTTTTATAGGTTGAAAGAGGAGGATGGAGGTAAGAAAATATTTAAAACCAGA